>JAGKTI010000986.1:15421-31677 GCA_018397915.1 Birgus latro | reverse complement strand
TCTCACTCGCAAAACACACACAACCACCCAGTTTACAAGACAGCAACATATATTGCAAGTGTAACAAGGTAAAATGATATAGAAAGGTGAACGTGTTATCATGGAAAAAATACGTTTTCCCTCGCCTGTAAATGTATTTATTTCTGCTTTGTATTCATAATAATTAGACTTATTCATTGTTTTGAAACTGCATTACAATTATAGTTTTAGCCATGCACGTGTGGGACCTGGAAATTACGACTCAACTTACGTATTGCTAATCAGATCTGACCCTTCACTTTCATCTGTGGGAGAGCCTAGCCTCGGAGGGCATGCAGTTTTCTCATTTAGGACTGAAAATTCAACCATTTCACTCCTTTTTCCAAGCATGGGCACAACAATAACATAAAAAATGACTCAAAACTACCATAACCATATTTCATATAAAAAAGGTGAATATATATATATATATATATTCAGCCATTCCTAACATAACATGTACTGAAATCATTCGACATCATCAAATCTCATATATCCACATCAATTCAGCAGCATTCGCATTGTTTTTTGGGGGAGGAAAAAAACAAGCAACACCTGCGAAGTTGCACCGAGGCATCATGTGTCTGCGGTGGATATCTATCTATTGCTAGACGCCTCAATTCCGCATGGGGTGGCCACAAACAAATCACCTCCACATCGCTCTATCTCCTGCCATTTCACTACCCCACTCCCAACTCACACACCCCTCTTTCATGTACCTCTCCACTCCATCCCTCCATCTCATCCTCGGCCTTGCAAGCCACAGAATGGGTGTAGGAAGCTGGGATTTGCACTGTTAGGTGCGTCTGAACTTTCTCTTCAATATGGCAAGGGGGAAAAAAAAAAATCGATTTTCGAAACTTCAAAAAATGGCCTCTGCGTCGGCCTGGGGTGCACGAAAAATTCCACCGCATCGGCCATGGAGGGGTTAATATGTTGCCTGTATACTGATTACTGTCATGTATTTAGGTGTTGGATGTACATCTGTAAGGAAAAATGGTAAATGCATATAACGGAATGGTATCTTGCATAACAAATGAAGGAAATATGGTACAGCACTTAAAGATCGTATAAACCACATAAACAAACGTGTGACATCTGTTTACCAGAAGTGACACGCCATAGTACTGTCTGTTTCCACCACTGAGAGCTACATGAAGTAAGGTACAAAAAAACAAAAATCTGGGCAAAGTTAAGGTGAAAGAACTATAGCCCATTACACAACCTGGTCTTTCTTCTTTAATAATCTGGGACGCTTATCTTGGTTTCATGCGATTTCAGCCGTACAATCCTTACTATTATTAAATATATAATGGAAAGAATCATGTCACGATTTGCCAAATGAAAGAGTGTGATCTTTGGAAACTGTATGATGAGTTTTTCCAATAACTGAGATTCATAACTAAAAAAGTGCTGAATGCAAACACACACAATAAGCTGTCATGGCTTTTAGTAAACTCTATGAAGAACTTTTCAGTTTAAATCTCATTTAGAGCATCAGTAAAATATCTGAGATGAATATAATACTGATATAATGCCTTGTGCATGAGTAAAATCCTGATAGGTATTTTTTAAAAGGAAGGTAAACCAGCTCTGAGCGGGTAGTGACCACATGTAGTGATCCAGCAAACACTGGCAACTTCCAGGAGTTTGTGGGGGCTCTAACTGCACAATCACATCTCAACATTAACTTAAACAATTTATACTGATCTGTTTCAATGTAACTACAATAAAACTATATACACCAACTACCTATAATCATGATGGGAGTGCTGTGTCACTGTGGCTTTTAGAGCTTTAATCAAACACTAGCCACATTACATCACACGACTCAGTCATCAAGGTACATGCACTAAGTGAACATCTGTTTATTGCACTTAGTGAATATTCTTCTACCTCTTATATCGTCTGAAATTGGCAGCCTTTTTAGGCGGATTTCAAGGAGGATGGGGGTGGGGGGCAAATCCAGAGAGTTGGGTAGCTGGGGGACAATGGTTGTCTTGTGCGATGTGTGAGCAGGTGCACTGTTGTGGTGCAGCATCCAGGTTTTCCCTAAGGCCTCTACCTCCACACTGCTTCCCTAAAATTTTCAGGATGTATGCCACTTACGGATGAGTGAGGCTGGTCAGGACCAACTTGCCTAACCCCAGGCTCCTACGCTCTTCATAGGGCAACGTAGGATTGGATGATGGATGGATGGATGGATCTCTTTATTGACTGTCTGACCACTTGGAACAAACTCATGATGAATGATGCCCTTAAAAAAAAGATCAACATCACCTTCACATTTGAGTGACTGATTTGCCCCCACAGTGATGTTCCAATCCACTGTAATGACTGCCTTTTTGTTTCAACATTGTAGCTGTGCTCCCTCGTTTCATCACCTGCTGACATTTTTCAGAAAGTTTTCATCAGCATTTGAACAATCAGTTCTTGACTGGCTGTGACACAGTTCTCTTTTTGCTCATCTGTCAGCAGATGCATCCTCAGTTTTTGGCTAAAATCATGTGGCATGAACTTTTACAGATGTCTGCTTCACTGACAGACTGGTGACGATTTTCATGGATCACAGCACACACTTTCTCAACATGATCATTGTCTCTTTGACATGGAGGGTCATCCAGATTTGAAATTGTCTTTGGTGGATGTTCTTCACAATATGAATCACTGGAACCACATGTGACACTTTATATGGCTCAAACAATCCTCCTGCAACATTTAAAAAGTCTATGTAAAGGTTTTTCCCAATTTGAACGAGTTGCTCTTCAAGGTCTTTCATTGTTCAACTTGCAACAAATTATCAAGCAAACTAAACAAATGTTCACTCAACTGTGTGTACCTCAGTGACTAAGTTACATGGCATGATGCAGCCAGTGTAGACTCTAGTTCTAAGTCGCCGCTACACAGCGCTCCTGTTGTGATCGCTCTCGGCTGGCTAATGGGTGTGTTATAAAAAGTTCTGTTTCTTTTTGGACAGACTTCATAAGTAAACTCTCATTCTGTGACTTCACTGCAGCTAGTGTTACACTGAAACTCAAAGTCCCCACTACACTGCACTCCCGTTGTGGTCATGCTAGGTTAGCTAGTTGGTGCATTACATAAAAAGTTTGGTTTGACAGACTTCATAGTGTCATCTCTCATTTAAGTGACTTCACTGCGTGATAAACTGCTACAAGAGTAATTCAAAAGCTATACTTTGCAGTTTAAGGATTTGAATTTCATTAAATCAGGCTTTAATAATCTATCAGAAGACCCGCCGACATGTCATAAAAATACCCCCGCTAATACCAATACACCAGTCCTGTATGAGATAGCCCTAGCATGTATTCAAAATGGACAGTGGGTGTTAGCGCCGAAGTGGTAACATGTAGAGGTGTATGGTATGTAGGAGGACTGCTGGGCCTTGATAGCAGGCTGTGAAAGCCTATGCCCAGAGTCGGATACATAAAAAAAAAGTTATCATTTGGCTAGAATGATAACTGCAATGGCCACCTCCGAGAATCTTGTGGACACATGGTGATGACTTAAGCCGACAGCCATCTGCCTGAACCAGCGTGGCTGCCCAGTGTTTCCATTTGCTGTGATTTTTTGCTTTTGTTCAGTTGTGTGCATGAAAAGCCACCTAAACACCACTCCCACCACCAAATAAGTGTAAGTGCATAACAATGCAGTGTGTGATACAGGACCAAGTGATAACTTTTTGTGGGCAAAATACTGAAACAAGTGAGTTGGAAATTGTCTGGTAAGGATGCTGTCCCCAGTGGAAAACATCTTGCTGCTGAGGAATGCCAAGGGAAAGCCTAAAGTTTTCATGGTCAAGGGCACCCTCCCTATTCCCACTGAACCTATGTTATATGGACCTCATTATATAAGTTTTCACTTGACGTAACCCTATCGTATAGCAAGTCGTGACTGTATGGTAGTAGCATAATATTTCTAGTAATCCCCACTTTGGTTAAATCTTCTTTCCCTTAATCTGACTTACGTTGAAAATAGATCACATATTCAGATCAGAAATTACCTCTGGAATCATCTGTCCCAAAATCTGAGTCACCATGTACCTTGTACAAACTCAGTTACTTCACTGCTTATTGTATTTACTCTACTGTAATCATAATCCCCCAAAGAAAATGCAAGATTAAAAAATTTCATCTAAATTAATCACACTCACTTTACTGTCACTTGACAATTAAAACTAAAAGAAGCTTCTGTGACAGAAATTTCACAAATTTAAAATTCCTTACCTTGTCTAGAAAATGCCGTCGTGAGCGCATCATCCCGATTGCAGTGGAGGGTGAGGGACTGATTACACCACCAGTCAGTGCCCATGGGGATGAGAATGCAGATACAACTCCAGCTCACCAACCTTTCTCATATAATATGGGAGCTCGACCACCGCCATTGAAGTATGTATCGTCATTGAAGTATGTATCGTAAACAGTCCCAAGCATGACTTGCTTCCTCAGGTACCACACTGGCTCTGCTAAAATAATTTTAAGGGTTACTTTGCTTACTTATTCAATATTTCAAGTGAAACTGTCATTTTTTAAAATAAATTTTGTTAAATAGATTTATAGTTCCACATTTGACCTACTTTGTCAAAAGCTTTATGATTTAATACTTGTAACAACATAATCTCATAATTACTGGCAATGCTACAACCTGCTGTATACAGTTTGCAAATGTGGCAAAATTCTTTCCCTTCAAGTTGGCAAACATGAAGCTCCAGACTGGAAGTGGACCTTAGCCTGACAGTATGAGTAAATGAAATAAAACTTAACATCTCCCTTTCTGAAGAGTTCGGATAAAATTTAATAGCGCTTTCTCCCTCTCTAAAACCCTCTCACTGGTTGATATAGTTGGTAAATAGTTCAGGCTAACATGAGCCAAACAGACACTAGTCATAGCTGTCAGTGTCTGAAAACCACCACTATCTCAGGTGCCTTTTCTCTTGCTCTGGGTACACTTGGTAGACTAACACCAGACGAGTTAAGAGTAATCCCAGCTGTCAGTAAGCATTTTAAAGTCTTTTGCCACAGTGCAGTTACATTAATCCATGTATCTTTAAAGCCATGTTGCTTGGAGCTTCCTATTAACTTTGCTAATGAAATAATACTGTCTGCTGGTGGTGTAAACTTGGTGATACTTGCTGGTAATGTGGTTGTGGTGTGCAGTGGGCGGGTAGAGGGTGAAGGTGAGAGAGGGATGATCAGGATGGCATCCCCTCCGCCGCGTCGCCATCTTGCTGACACGCCTGCCATGCTGCCCACTTGGTCACGCCGCCTCACTCACACTAATAGGTACCTCATTCTTTAACTGCTAAACCTCACACCTGTTTGATGTTGGAATTAAGTTACTTTACTGAAGTGTACCTCATTCTTTAACTGCTGCACCTAACGCCTGTTTCATGTTGGAATTACTTTACTGTACTGAAGTGTCTATATTCATGGTATAATTTAATAATCAGTGAGATTACCATTGGTCCTCTGTGTAATTTTTTAAAACTTTTTTGCAGTTACTTGCAGACAAGTTTTCTATTAAAGTTTAATTACAAAAAAATTCTCTTAAAGTTCCACTGCCATACCGATTTGCCAGGTTCCCCCAATTTTAAGTTGCAGTTGTATAGAAAAAGCTGTGATATGAGGCTTTCAGAATTAGGTAGTGGTTTTGCTCTGAAATATAAATGGGAAGGAAATGCTATGATAATTTGGCAGACCATCTGCATTATACTCATCAGTGATGCCAGAACTGGTGGGTGGGCTTTGTTTGAAAGCTACATACCCTTGGAAAGTATACCCTTAAACTTTCAGTTGTCTTCCTCCCACTTGGACTGTTGGTGGGAAACATGTTCTAAAGTTGAACACCTCATATTTTTCAACACATCCCTGACTTCTGATGAGGACAGCCTGTGTAAGTTAGTACAGTATTTGTATTACTGATATAATTTAATGATCAGTCAGTTAGATTATACGTTTGATGGGTGTGTTTGTATTTCAAGCTACAGCAGGACCACTTATCACTTAAGAATGCATACTAGGTAAGTTCAGTTTTAGTCAAGAAGTTCTTGAAAATATTGTACATTCTGATATTATTCACTGTATGTATTCTTATAAGTAAATTGGTTCAGTTTAGGCTATTACATAGACTAATAGATATTACTTATATGTGGGTTTGGACTAGTAGTACTCATTAGAAACCTTGAATGAAGTAACTGAAGATTGGTGCTGATTAAGAAGTACCATAACTGTCCGCAACACAGTAAGTAGTAAACTCAGATAAAATCATAGGATAAAAGTTTGGTTATAATTGATAAGTCAAACATAACAAAAATCCACAGGATAAAGTTTGAATTAATAAAGCCATGGACAACTTTTGCATAACAGCCGAAGTGGAGGCTTCCTGGAACACAGCGACAGTTTCAGCTCAGCCGGGGAAGAGGAGGAGGATGAGGATGATGGGTTCCAGATCTTAACGGCTGAATCCCTCTTCTCCACCCTACTGAACCGGGTACGCTCCCTCACCCGCAAGATGAACCAGGATGAGGGTCGGGGCAGTAATGTGGGGGAACGAGGCCGACGCTCCTCCAGGCCCACTCCTGAACCCACCACAGCCCCCACCACACACGCACCACCATCTGGCTTCTGGTCATCACTGCACAACTTGCCTAGAGAGTCTCCAGCCAGGTACAGCATCAGTAATACTACTATACTCTGTCCACTTTAACTTAGCATGAAATTGGCCAAACTCTCCAACATACCTAGACAGTCTCAAGCCAGGTACAGGAACAATAATGATGCTATGCTCTGCTCTGCCCACTTTACTTGACCTGAAATTGAGATATAGCCAGCTGATAATACTAATCACTTTTGGCCTAAAATTCATGTACATAAGCAGTACTACTAGAGGTACTGTATTATGTCAACTCTGACTTGGCTTAAAATTTAAAGATGCAGAAACAGTGGCACTTGGCACTGTTATGCTCTGTCCGTTTTAACTTGGCCTGAAATTTCCATCTCTCAGTCTTGATGACTTAGCTGAAATAAGAGACTATCACTAGAATATGGTGCTGGTCATGAAGTGACGTTGAAAGGAGTTAGAGCCCTTTGCCCTATGGGAATTGTTTAATATTATTCCTGCTCTCCTAAGACTGCATTATACAGTTTACAAAATGACTGGAAGGGTGAGATACAGCCTACCCATTGCAGTACAAGAGGCCTTTTCTAAGGTGTGTTAACTCATCTGGCAGCAGTAGGTAATTATATTATAAAGGACGTCAGTTGGATTCATGGTGCTAAGCTGTCACTGAGTTACAAGAAATAAGCTGGAAAAGAGTGAAAATCCTCACCAAGTTAAAATGGACAAACTATAGTGTTACAGAAATAAGTTCATGCAAATAAAAGGTGCACATACACACAAACTAGTCAGTTACAATGTCTATATAAATATATGCAACTTCCATTACTTATGTCGTCATTGAACCATGATAGTTAAGTCATATGACAGTCTTTCCAAGGAGAACGTTAGGAGAATACATGGGAGGTACTGACATCTAAGGAATGAACTATGGTCCACAAAAAGAATAGTTCTGGAATTGTGTGATTCATGAATGCATACCCAGAGAACAGATCAGCATTCAAAATTGAAATCCTGTTATTTTTACCAATACAGGTTGATAAAACTGAACACTAATTTAAGAACAGCAGGAACATAAAACAATAAAGTATTTGCTTCCACTGATGGGGGCACGGTGGCTCAGAGGTAGAGCATCGAGCTCGGGACCGGGGGGTTGCGAGTTCGAGCCACGCCCGGGAGGGGTAGCGCCCTCCTGTTACCTAGCGGGGCTATATGATCTCATTGTAAGGTCTAGATCGGGGATTCTTTAATCCTTTTGCTTCCACTGATGATGATTAGAAAATGAATTTAGGTTACAAAAATTGCTCAAAAAGGAATTTAAATGCAATGGAAATCCTCTGCTGTTACTGCATTGTCAGATCTGCTTTCTACCTATATACAGTAATATTCATGGTGAAGCAATTTGTAACATCCACTTTCAAGGGTTAAAGTAATGATTGAAGGTAATGGCCAGTGAGATTAAAAGTTGTCTAAAATGATAAAGTGTCTAACTTTTGGGCTGTGTATTTACCTATTTATTTCATATTTGGAGAAACAATAATTTGACAGGATGCATATTTGGCTACATACCTGAAAGAACCTTGAATAAGTGAAAGAGTTTTAAGTACAGAGCTGCAGTGATCGAGGTAAATGCTCAATGGAAGGGGAAATTAGAGTATCACAGGGAAGGAAAGTGGCTTAAATTAGAGTATCACAGGGAAGGAAAGTGGCTTAAATTAGAGTATCACAGGGAAGGAAAGTGGCTTAAATTAGAGTATCACAGGGAAGGAAAGTGGCTTAAATTAGAGTATCACAGGGAAGGAAAGTGGCTAGTGCTATGAAGACCTTGATATGAAACCAGAAGGGTGTTGCACAAAATGACAATGCCCAGTGATTAAAAATGACATGATGACAGGAAGGAAAGATGCAGCAAATGATTGGATGGAGCTATTCACTGCTGCCTTTGCACAATTCACAGCAAGTTTTACTATTCAGTAATTAATACAGAGCAAGTTGCAGTATCAGTACATCACCTCTGACCAGCTGAAGTGACCCCCTCACTCTCATTGTAGTTGTATGCAGAAGTGGGCAAAGGGCAGTGCTCTTCTATCCTAAGGTGCTACGATGACCTACTATGAATGAAAACTTTTCCTGTATTCTTTCAGTATGTGTGGGAACTTTGGAGTGTAGCCTCTGGTGATTTAACTGTAGACACTCTTCACAAAGAGTGACTCCTTGTCAAAACCCTGAGTGCTATAATTTTTGTCTATGAGTTATGTCATGCACATGCCAAGCAGGCTATACAGGAATCAAATAGCAAAACTACTATATTCTCTGTTATAACTGGGATAGTAGGAATTGTCTGCAACAATAAAAGTGAGGAAGAATTTGCTGTAGGTTATTAACCCCTTCACTCTGATGATGCATTTCCTATCTTATTTTTGCTACTTACAGATTCATTAAACTCAAAATGGTATCCAATGGAGACAGGGTTAATGCAGGCATCTGTTTGGTGACTGATTAAAATCAAAAGTACATCACTGGAATGATGGGGTTAATGCTAGAAGTTAACTATTGTATTCAAAAATTTATTTAAAAAATTAATGACCCTCAGGTGTGAAGTGGTCATTCAGCATCATAAGCTGTAAGTAGTATTACTGTATAGTGCTAGTAACTAAAATGTAACACTTGGCTTGGGCCTTACTAAAAACTGGCATTGTCCCGACTCTGTTGGACTGGCCCCCCCCCCTCAATGAAGGAGGATGGAGAATCTATCCCGAGGCAATCTGGTGCAAGGGCGGGAGGATGACACCTTCACCCCAGTGTGGCCTCGCCCCGCCAGTGCCTCCCGTGACACTTCTGATGCTGACACTCTCTACTCTGATGCCTCTGCCACCTCCTCTGCCACCAATCCATTTGGTACCCTGCCACGAGGTATGCATTAGAAAGTGTTGTTGCCAGTCTCCTGCCACCAAGGCCACAACAGATCAACAACAAACCATCTTCATATTCATATCATCCCCTGTACTAAATATATTTATCACATTCACATTAAACTAAAACCTCATCCCACAAACTCTTTAAAGAATGTACTCTTACCTACCTAATAACATATGAAATGTGGCTCATTACAGACAACATAACAGTTAGGGGATAGTATAATTTCAACTTAGGGTGATTCCTTACCAAGTTAGTATAAGATAAAAAAAAAAATAATATAGCATACCTTTGTCTCCCCCCCCCCATACAGAATGTAGTTTACACCAAATATTTAGAATAATCAGTGGACTGACATATCTTTTTACTCAAACAATTGCAAGTTATCTGTTGAAGAAAACATGACTTAAACCTATGGTATACAAACAGTCTCTTCTGCTGAATACACTTACACATAGTACAGCTGTCTGCATGGTGAGTCACATTTCATATTGTGTTTATTTTGTCATGGTAGTTACTAGTTGCATTATCAAGATAAGATTTTGCCCACTATATCTTATTTTTTAATAGCAATCAACTTTTTCATAACTGCTTTTGGATATCCCAGAATACTGCCAGTAAATATATTGGATCTGTTTGAGATAGACAACAACAGATGGTTAGTCTAGCATTGAACTGTTGAGTAAGTGCCAGAGCAAGTGATCAAAGACTGAGATTAACTTGACACCACAAAGTAAAACTTAGGAGTCTCAATATTATCAACTATCCTGTTTGTGGAGTGTTAATTCAGTAATGCCTATTATGACAGTGTTAGTTGCTAATATTATTGCTACTGCCATAGTTGTGCAGAAATTGATCACTTACCTGTAGCATAGTGTAGAAGAGATGCAATTTTAAGAGTATAACTAAAATGACAAACTTGTAAGTACTGTGCAAGTATTTTTGCTGCCATGATCCCTTTAGACTAATTGTGTGTGGGGTTGACCTCGTTTTGTGTGGCATGAGACCACCATTAACCCTCCCTACGTAGCTGTGTGTTGTAGTAGTTGTGTGTGTGTTTGTTGCAGTGCGAACGATGCGTCACAGTCTGCACCTGCCACCACCACAACCACCACCACCGCTCACCCCCCGCCTCTTCCCAGATTCCCTCTTCCTCTCTGATTTCTCCTACCCTACCTAAGCATGGTAGAATTGGGCTGCTGTGTGCTAGTCTCTGTGCCCCCACCTCCACTCGGCAACACTTTTGCCTCAACGCAGCAAGGGGCCCGCCAGTCGTGGATTAGGTCCATTGCAGATTTTGGTTGGTTTAGAAAGCTCAGTAGCACCCCTTCCTAACCTGTTGAAATCAGTATATGGATATTAACTTTCACTTGTATGCTATAAATGTCTACCATGTTGATATTAGAGGTATAAAGGGCTCAGAAGTATTAAGGTGATACAACCAACATAAATTGCTACAGAAGTGGTGTTACAGAGCCTCCTAAGCTGATAAGATAAATGAATGTTATTAAACTGAGATACACTGTTCTGTGATGATCAGTATGCCTCTATTATGATAACTGTATGAGATACAGACTCTCGGCAAGAGAATTTATTGATGGACATACTGGGTGCCATGAAGTGTAAAGGACAAATACAAATATCTCCAATATCCTGTGCCCCTGTATAGCATCAGAATACTGTAGAAATGGGAATTCCTTTAAACAGTTAATGCAGAATATAATTTTTAGCAAAAAGGATGTTTAAATTTGTGCAGATGTAGTAGCATATGGAGTTGATCATTTCATAAAAACATTCCCATCAAGCTTCACATTGTAAGAGAAAAATTACTTCCTGTTGTCATTGAATTACAGAAAAAAATAAGAAGCAAAGTCTATAATTTCCACTCTAATACAAATTATGTGATTATAAAGTACACAAAAGTAACTTGTACGTAGAGTGGTGAATAATTCATCTCAAATTTGAGCAGTGAATGTTGCTTGTTTGGGATTCTCATCGCTCACTGTGGCCTAAGTCAACTTCAACCAAATATTCAGGTGATCTAGACCATGCAGAGAACCTTGAGGGAATTAAACACAACTGTGGAAACAATTACATGAAGTATGCCTGCATAGTAATACTGTATAATGTATTCCTGCGTATGTCTTAAAAGACCTATGATCCTTATTCCTTCAATACTATAGTTCTTTCCATGCATTTATGTAGAGTGTGTGAAAGAAAGAAAAATGCAACTAACACAAACTGCTCATACAGCAATTCCATAAAACCCTGGGCTTTCAAAGGATGTGTATGAAGATTCCAGTCAGTTTTGATTCCCTCATGGTTCTTTCCTAGTTCACTACAATTCAATCTGTCTTGAATGGCAAGCTTAGCTATCAGTAAGGTATTAGTCCCTTTTGCATTCTGTGGACACATGTGATTTTACTCAATGTTAGAGAGGATGCCTTCATGAGTGGCACATATTTAGCCAAGTGGTGGAGCTGCCTGGTTATGCAATTGTTCCTAAACCCCCTCCCTGTCCTTCGAAAGGATGGCAGACTACAAGAAAAGCCTGCAACTTAGTAGGTTCACATCTAGACGAGCCAGGGGTTACAACTACTGTAGTACTACTACTGTTCAGGCTAATATAAGATTTTATTGGATGAGGGGAATTCTAGTACTAAAATGGGTTGAAAAGTATATTAACTCATGAACAGCTAGAAATACTCTCAGCTAAATAAAATAAACTGCATGTAGCCTGACAATATCCAGTTGTGTCCACAAGAGTGAAAAGGTTAATTGACAAGTGAAGAATGAGTATGGTATCTCACTGGAGTTAGGAGCCAAACTGTATGCAAAAAGTGCCATTTGTTCAACCTTCTGATATTACTCTATACTGTAAGTCTATACTGATGTAGATGATACTTTATCTATATAGGTATAAATATATACATTATTTGCTCTGAAGCATTGGTGTCCCATCACTACTACTTCTATTGTAATTTTGCCCATTTTCCCCCCTACTTCTGTTTTTTTATTACATAGATTTTATTTTTATGCATGGGTAGGAGTGAACTGCTTGTGATGACCAGATATATTGTTGTGTGATATTAGTTGATGCCACCACTATTATCCTGCTCTTCGGGGAAAATGTTATCTTGTTTGCAAATTATTAACAACAAAAGTGCCAAGTCTCTGCATGTGTTTGTTTTTCCATATAGTTCTTTTTTGCTCCATTGTTTAAATAAAAATTGTAAACACTGGTATGCCTCTACTCCTTAGCTAGATCAAATTATATTGTACTGCCTCTAGCCTGTTCTGCTCAGCAGCTGGTAAAGTTAAGTACCAAAGCAAAATGTAAAGTACCAATGCACAATGTATATAAGTATATACCATCTTAGTTATTTTAGACATAGTGCTGCACAACCAGGTAGAACAGATTCCTGGTACAGTATAAGTAATGAAAAGCACAATCCACACAGAACTGCAATGTAAAACACATTCAGTGACAAAACTTTCTGCTAATACTTCATTTGAGCTGGAAGCAATCAAACTGACACTGTGGGATAAAATGAAATAATAGCTTTAAAGTAGAACATACTATACACTGAAAACAGGATCAGTAATCTGCCAGACATGATGAAAGACAACAGCAGCAGTGGCTGAAAACCAAAATGAAGTTTACAGTCCTGATTTGATATAATTACAAGTGAAATATTGTGGAGACTGCAGACATTCTCTAACAGATATGTATCATGTATTGTTATTATTATTTTTATGTATGATTTACTTCTCTACCACTTCCACCAACTGAATCTGCTGCCATTAAGAAAATATTGCACAATATGAAGGATGCTCAGCCAGGAAGGATTATTGTGAGGGCGGCTTAAAAGGCAAGTAAACATTGATTCTTGCCGTGTACTGGCTGGAGTAGAATGCAATTAATGACACTCCAGGGCTCGTATTTCTGTTGGTCTAGATGGCCTTCTGGCACATCTCCCTTAGCAATTTATTATGCATATTACATACTACTCTTCTCCTTTATGTTACTTTCATCCATTTAATATCAACATAGTTTATAAAAACAGCATAAATAAAGTATATTAGTGTGCTATATACAGATTCAAACTGGTAAGCAAGAGGTGCTAGAAAGCCACTTAAGCTGACAAGAATGTGGCCCCAGGTCTCAGTCCTCTGGTGGGCAGCAGCAAAGACCAATTACAGTACTACAATATGTATCTGAGAATTAAATGCCCTCATACAATGTGTTTTATAATTATAAGCACAGTATTCATTAACTTTACTTGAGAATGTAAAGAAACTATATTTCAGTGTATCTCCAACTGTCAATGAATTTATGGAGTATTTAGTAACTACTACGAATCACTTAATTTTGCATCCAAGTTGTGAGATACTGCTCAGCAGAGGACTTACACTGGAGTTCACTCAAATGTGGGAGAAGCTTAGATTGTTTCCACTTCCCAGACAATAAAAATATTAACACAATGCATGAATATTCAAGTATAGAAGCTACGCTTATAGTAGTTAGTATTAACCACCAACAACCATTTTAAGATCATGACTAACTACAGATACTCTGGGATACGATGAAGTCTAAGCTCTGGCCCACTAATACATTCTACTCACAGTTCAAAAACACAGCAAGAAGCTGTGTTTACTGCTTTCACAGCATTTTCCCCCCAAGTCCAATCTAAAGGCACTTCTAGTATCTGGTATCTTAACAGTTTAATCTCTTCAATCTGATTACCTCGTATGTGCATATGTACTTCATTTTACCAAAGCCAACACTAGAGGATTTCAACAAACTTCAGGGAGGATTTCCATTAAAGAACAGATTCAGTGAAAACTGCAGACAACCCCTCCTGTTGGAAAAGTCTTTCCTGAGGTGAATAAAAACATATGAGGGTAGCAAGAAGAAAATAAAAAATTCAGCAATGGGTTAACCAGTTATCCTGACAACTAAAATGTTACCTACTGACCCATAAAGAAATGCAGCAGACCCAAAAGTGTGATTCACAGCAAGAAAATCTACTCATAAACTAGAAATAATAGTACTGTATTAAGAGATGGAGCATTATACACTGCAATTAGAACCACAGGGGATTTGTTCTCTTCTTTCCCAGTAGTGCTATAATAACCACCCTGAAATAACAACACCTACTCTAAGGTGGAGCTTTGGTTGTGTGCATGGTTAACTTCATGTGTGTGCTGCATGATCATAACAAATGGGTATACAGCTCCCTACTACCAACAATAATGGCTAAATGCTGTAGTGCAGATAATGACAAAAGTACTGTCATAATCATAAATTTAACCTACATGCATCAGTAATGGAAAATACTGTTACTGAACAACAAGGTTATGTTATACAAAACATGAGTTCATTAAACAAGTGTTACAGTTAAGTGCCAGGAGGGTGGGGGGCAA
Organism: Birgus latro; assembly: GCA_018397915.1. Classification (NCBI taxonomy): domain Eukaryota; kingdom Metazoa; phylum Arthropoda; class Malacostraca; order Decapoda; family Coenobitidae; genus Birgus; species Birgus latro. Next base: position 16,683 of record JAGKTI010000986.1, on the reverse strand, counting down.
AGTGAATAAATACAATGCACTGTACAAAGAATTTTTACAAAGTATAAAGGTAAAAGCTTCAATATACTGTAATTCCTTTCTCAAAACTGTACGACCTCTGGCTCTGTCTGTAAAATACAGAATGTACAACTACCAAAATTCATCACAAAATAGTAAAATATATTCTTCATTTGGTCAATGGCTGTATCAGCCTTAGTACTTTAATTTTATGTACTCAGCAAATAATATTTTCTTAATGAACTCGTGGATATGAAGTACCTTTTGCACCACAGCATGAATCTGACATCACTAGCCTGATCACATATTTTATGAAAAAGGGATGGCTGTGACAGAAGTGCCTCCATGCTACCCTGACACACCTTTCTAATCTCTCAAACCTCCTCTTCCTTCTTCAATGTAATGTTTCACTATCTTCTTTCACACCAAATGAGGTATGCCTCTACCAACAATGCCCTCTGTACTGCTTTCACTGTTCCAAGAAAGGTCATTTCAACAGCTGGCCATCTGGACAGTTCTCTGTCATTCACTGCCACAGTTTCACTCTCATACAGGAATGATGACAGTAAGACGTTTATGTAGGGCTCTCTCAACCTAAGCAGGGCTCTTCTTTACCTCCATATTAACTTTCCTGTCCTTCAAAATCCAACCAAGCTCTCAAATTACTCTTCTCTGCGATCTGTCCTTAACTACTCTCTCCATTTTGCCACATTTACACAAAACAGCTCCCAGATACTTAAAACTATCAACCTCCTTAAGTATTTCACTTTTCTGTACCCTGCAAATTCCTGTACCTTCTTTGTACTCTCTACTGCCAGTCAGAATCTACTCTAATACTCTTTCTTTTCACATACTACTATCTTACTTTTCTTCTTGAGCAGATCTGATCAAACTCTCACTACCTTCTGCAGGTCACTCTTAATTTCTGCCATCAAAACTGCATCATCAGCACACAAGCACATTATGAGATTCCATTCTATCTATCTATTGCCAGACGCCTCAATCCCGAACGGGGTGGCCACAAACAAATCGCCTCCATGTCACTCTGTCCCCTGCCATTTCACTACCATGCTCCCAACTCACACCCCCCTCTCTCATATACCTCTCCACTCCATCCCTCCATCTCATCCTCGGCCTCCCCCTCCCTCTCGCCCCCTCCACCTCACTCACATACACTCTCCTCGTCAATCTTTCACTCTCCATCCTCTCCACATGCCCAAACCACCTTAACGTGTTTCTCCTAACGCTTCCCATCACGTCCTCAA
>JAGKTI010000986.1:0-10520 GCA_018397915.1 Birgus latro | reverse complement strand
TTCGTGTTTATGCTGACCTACACAGAGATGGGGTTAACAAGAGGAAGCAGTCTCTAATCACAAAATTCTTGAGAACCCCAAGAGACCCTTCCCCATCGACCAGCCGTCCAGCCACCCCTCCCCAAGCAGCCAGTGATCCTAGCATCCCTAACCTTTTTCATTCTGATGACCCCAATGACGATTCTGACTTCGAGGGATTCATGAAAGAGGCAGAAAAAACACAGCAAGATGTGGAAATATCTGCCGACAGTGATAGTGATGACTTAGGCCTTGCAGGGCCACAGTAGCCAAGCCTCGCCCCGCCACAAGTCCCATACACCACGCCAATCTTCACATCAGTGTAAATGCATTTTTTTTTTTATGTTTCTTACCTATGATGTTTTCTCATTAATATCACTGTACAGTATATCAGTTCGTGTTTGTTTCATTTATCATCGTAAAATTAAGAGGTAGAGTCGAGAGAAAGAGTGGGAAAAAGTGCTTACCTTGGGGTGATGTCGACCAATTTGCCTTTATTTCATATATTTAATTGTTTGAATTTTGCGAATTTTAATTTTGCGAGGGTTTTTGTCGACCATATTCTCGCAAACTTGGAGGAAGGACTGTATACTACATGTAGAAGCAGGGTACATGTAACATGTTGTCCAATATTTTTTTTCAATCATTTTTGATCTGCCTATAAATTACCCTTGAAGCTGAATTCCCTATTTCTGTTTCCTTTTCTTTTAAGGGTATATTCTTGACAAACTGATTATCTAAAGATGACCTTCACAATACTGGTTAAATTTGGAGGTTAGTTGGAATTTCATCACAAGTACAATATTCAGTATCATACCAATATAATAAAACAATGCCTCTAATTATGCAATGCTGGATTTACAATCTTCCTTTATCACAGTACTAACTGTACGGCATAGAAACTCCAAATCAATCATATCAAAATACGTAACTGTTCTTTGTGGGAATCATCATTATGGAATTATTTCAACATTATACTTCAATCCGCAACAGTAACACCCAACTCCATATTATTCCCTTCCAGCCAAGGTAAAGTGACTGGTATATGCTCCCACTGACATCACAAGAATGAAATCCTTCAGTCACATCTCACTGATTCCAACTTGCACAAAGCACAACCATTACTGTACCTTCACAACAGTACTCCAAATACTCTTTCAGTTAATCTAAATTTTACATGCATAAACATATTAACTCATGCAAATCCAGATAACCAGAACCACCATACATAACTGCACCACTTTTGCAATTCTTTAATGGGTGACTTTTGACTTAAGGATCAAATTTTAAATGTGCCAAAATCAAAATCAAGAAAGTAGAGGACAGAACAGAGAATGTGGACAAATGGCGCCTCAGAGTTCTTCCACAGAACACCTCATATTATCTTTATGATGCTGCTCTGTGGAGGAACTCCAAAAATCACCATGGAGAGGGTTGGATCCATTTTCTTGATTCACTGAGTTACTCTATGAAGCTCCTCAAACATCAGTATGATCTATGGGTCCATCTGAAATCTTATTCTTAGACTGCTACAGTAATAATTTCCTTTAAATTTTTCACTAAACCAGAAGCACAGACTGTGCTGAAGTATGCAAATTAATATCCTAAAAATAATATATAATCTGTTAGTGATTAGGCAAATTGGAATTAACATACAACGCATTAGGACAATCCAGTTATTATAATATTTTCTTCCTTTCTTTACCTAGCTTCTTTTGAAAATACTAGTCACTGGGATGAAGACTGAAGCCATGTGGTTCAGTGGTTAATGCAATCACCTCCAAATCTGAGTCTGCCCAGAGTCTGGAGTTTGAAAATCAGGGTGCGGTACAAACATTTAATGTGGGTGCTAGTAGCATTTTCTTTCTCAAGCATCATCTTGATTCACACCAATCACACACACACACAAACAAAACTGCACTTTCAAACTTCACATGCACTGCTCTCTTCATACACCCTTCCTGATTCATACTTGCCAGCATGGGGAAGGGTTTATTTTAGCTACCACTCCCCTGGAGAAACTCAGGTCCTGCAGCAAACCACATCCAGATTGACATATAAATTATTAACTGTAAGACATTACGCTTGCAACAATTACCTTAAGTAAGCACTGACTGTACTATGCTTACTCTGGTAATCCTAAGCAGAATGTAGTTTTCATATTAAAAACAAAATAAGCGTGTCCACAAAAACAGAACTGTATTTAAAAAAACTCCTACGATTCAGGACGGGGCCTAACATTTACATCTGTGGTACATAATCTGCCATCTGATGTTGCTAATACAGAAATAACACACCTAAATATGATATAACACTGAAGGTTACATGACTGGAATAGTGAGCTGCTCATACATTTCAGATACACAATAAATGGTAAATGCAAATCATTTACTACAGTACAGTATTTGGGATTTTTTTTCCATGATTCAATGTACTATCCCTCAAAAACCTATCTTTACAATCTTAAATCTTTACGTTTCAAAACAGTGGAGGAAATGAATGAAAGTACTCTCCAATAAATACTCATGGTTGCATATGACTAGTAATTTAATCAGTATGACAAGAACAAACTTTATGCAACATAGGAAGAGAACAGTTCATTCGGAAATAATCACCTGAAGGAAAAACCCTGATTTGTAACAACACTCAAGGTGAAACCATCGATCAACTGTATAAAGGTAGTTTTTTGATCGGGTTTATGCAACACAGGAAGAGAACAGCTCATTCAGGAATAATCGCCTGAAGGAAAAACCCTGATTTGCAACAATGCTCCAAGTGAAACCATCGATCACCTGTGTAAAAGCATTTTTTTGATCAGGAAAACCAGTATGGACACCCGCTCCAAAAAGTACCGGTGCACATGTCGAACAAGATAAACTAATACCATAAGTGATGGCTACTGCAAAATGTTTGGCGATCTTACCCCACGTTGATAACCCAGTTTTTATGAGGATGTATTACATCCCATACTTGTTACATTTCCTAGTATCATCATATAAACATTCAGATGATAATAATTTAATTTCCCTGGAACAACACAAGCTTCGCAGTACTGATCCCCTTACTGCACGATACTTGTTGAAACCACTGTACGGTAACAAGTTTCCTTTAGTACAGTCCAGTTTATCATCATCATCACCCTAATCCGGCCACCTTACAGTATAGTGCAGACTATTATCACCATGACTAACTAGATTCCCCATGCTCACATGGAGCCAAGAGCTCAAGAGGACAGCTTTCTGATCTCTATGAAAATACAACTCTAAAGAGAAAGGATATCTCAAGCACAGCCTTCCACCCCCCTGAGCCATGGGAAGTACAAGAACTTCTTGCAACACAAAGTGCTATGTGTTGGGGGTGCCATCCATCACTTCTGCAACATGAAGAGAATACATGGATAATATGCCCCCCCCCCCCTTTCAAGGACTGGGTAGCTACATACAAGAACTATAAAGATACAGCAGTACAGTATTACACTACTGGTGATCTCCTGCCGTCACTAGATATATAGCAACATTTTAAAAACACTGAATTTGCCAAGTAGCACTCTGCTATAAATGCACTACACAAGTCCCATCTAGTGTCCTGATATCCTAGTGGCTCAGATATACACAATGGCAGGTATATCGGGGAGGCGGTGGCTCGATTGGTAGAGAGGTGGCTTGCAGTCCTAACGGACCAAGGTTCAAATCCTCACTGGGGTAGGGAACAGTTTAAGGATTTGAATTTCGTTAAATTAAACTTCACTGATCTTCCAGAAGACCCGCCGACATGTCGTAAAAATACCCCCGCTAATACCAATACACCAGTCCTGTATGAGACAGCCCTAGCCTGTATTCAATATGGAAGGTGGGTGTTAGAGCCGAAGTGGTGACATGTAGGGGTGTGTGGTGTGTGGGAGGACTGCTGGGCCTTGATAGCAGGCTGTGAAGCCTATGCCCAGAGTCGGACATTTAAAAAAAAAAAAAAAAATGCATAGTCTAGACAGGAACAGTATCAAGGAAACATATGAAAAGGAAATGAAAACTACATAATGTTAAATCTCCAAGTGGAACACAGTACCAGGTAGCTTCAGTTCTGTTTTACTTAAGAAGCCCACAGTTGATGACATTCCTGGAAATGATGGATGCAGAACACAAATTGTACCTCTGAAAGTATGAGCTTAAATAAAAGGCTAAACAGTTTGGCTGTATTTTGAAGCAAAGCAGATATTTAATTTCAAATAAGTAAACAAATATTCTCCATCCACAAACAAGTTTTAGGGTAATAAATAAGACATACATCACCCTCAAGAGATCTGAATCCTTTATATACCTTGTGCTTAGCAAGAAGTTGCTAATGCCAGAAATCTTATTCTCCTACAAAGACTAACTGCTGAAAGGGGGCTAAAAACATTGTATTACTTCCATCTCATTCTTATTAACTACAGGAAATGGAAGGCAATGGAAATACTGATCACACTGATGGGGTTAATATAGGGATTTATTTGCTCCATGGTTTTGTTTTTATTTATGAGTAACTTGTTTTCCTCTTGTTGAATATGGGCCAAATTTCACCAAATACTGTACAATTTCTACTATCCACTTTCTGCTGCTACTCTTATTTCAAAGCTGAAAGGTTTGATGTTTCTCTGCCTATTGCTGATGCATGGCTAGGCAATGTTTCTCTGCTCACAACTCAACCTGGGGAGAGTGACTGACATGCCCTAAGTGTAATTTAGATGCAGTGGCATGCTACGCAAAAAAATTTCCTGGCTGTATAGTGCATTGCATTCTTTTCACTTCTATCTACCTCTCAGCTGCCCTACAACTGCCTTGCTTCTTCCCTCTGATTACCATGTCCTCTTTTCACCCACTATGAATGGACTACTTCAGTCCATTATACTCACTCTCTTCAAAAAGAGTGCTGTACATTATTTTTCTTTTATTACTGCCATCAGAAAAAACTGTTTTAGTGTGTGTGTGTGAAGCATCTCATAGTGCAGGGGTTGGGAACAGCCTCCATAACCCCCTCCACTGAAAAAGCTGGTGATGATAAGAATAAGACCTCATACTGAGGGGGTTAAAGGGGCACTGGCTGGTCATTAACCCTTAAAGAGCAACCAAACATCAGGTGTCTATACAATGGCTTGAAGGATTTATTTTGGGAGTGAAACTATCAACTTTACTTTCAGTTTTGTGTGTGCACAGGCAATTCTCATTACAAGTGGGGATTGTGTTCCAGAATACTGCATTAAAACCTTTTCCATACAGCTGTTATTGTTTTGGGGAGACTTGCAAATCAGGATTATAAGTTGCAATGGAATTTTAACTGGCAAAATTTCAATACTGTACTTCAACCCAATGAAAAACTTCACAATTAATTTTTCCTACCTTCTGATATTTTATTAATATCTGGAGGAACAGCACACACTGGAGGGGCTGGCTGTGGCCTTCAATAACTCTTTCACTATAAAAGCCAATTCTAAGCTGATTAAAGCTATCTGAAAGTAGAAAGAATAAACCAACAAAAATGTCATGACTGATGAGAGGGGGGGGAAAAAAATAATGAGGATTTATTGTAACAGCTTTCTGTCCCCTATCACTGTTGATCAGCTCAACTACCCTCTTAATGACACCTCTGCTCCCTCAGGGTGGCGAGCATCACGGTGGTCTGGCGGGGAGGATGGAGGTGAGAGTGACAACTCGGATGCATCAGTACGCTCACTGGGTCGGCGTCATCAGTATTCCCGTGCTCCATCAAGGGAACTTCACAACATACCCGATGAGGAGCTTGGAGGGTCACGGGGAATGTACCCTGGATGCGGAGGCATGTCGCTGCCTCGGCCATACCCTGTTGGCAGCGGGGGAGGCCTCAATCGTGTACCACAACATCAAGATTCAGCAGACAGAATTGCTGCAATGTACGGCACCTTGAGAGGGCCGCTGCGACGCCCCCACTCTACAGTGGCGGCACCGCCGGGGGAATGTATTGGGAGGGATGGTGGGCCTTGTGAACAGCAAGCACAATATCACACTGCTGTCTCACAACAAAATGACACTAACACAAACCTGCAAGTGTCATCACAATCCCCCGGCACACAGCAGCAACAGGTTGAAGACACTGAGGCACTTAAGCAAAGTGTCCAAGAGCAGCTGCAACAACTGGTGCGGGAATTGGAGGCCGGTGATGACTCTTTGCCTCCTCTCACCTCATCACAACCAAAACAAGGCCAAGGCTCTCAGATGCTGAAAGCCAACAAGCCTATGTATGCCTCTAATCCTGCCATACACCTATCCTGTCCTGAGCCCCAGAATACTCAAAGAACTCAGACAGACGGCAAAATAGGGCCACAGCAATCAACAAGCAGCAATCTTTCAATGACCAGAGAAGACGTAGCAGCTCACAATCGTAAGAACAGAGCTTCCTATTCCGCTTATCCCTCATCTGAACCTGTTACTCACAGAGCTCTTGTAGATGTGAGCAAGGATGGAACGAGCAGTGACAGCAGTGGCAGCACCCGACGACCATATTCATCCAGAGAGGACTGGGTGCGTCCAGGGAGTACTGTTGTTCGCAGTGCTGATAGTTCTGCACTGGATGCATACAGAAGAAACCTGGGAAGAAGTGGAGGAACAGGAGGCCTTGATTTGCAAAGGTATCAGCGAGGCAAGAGTGAAGATCTCAGACATGCACTGGACACTCTTTCTAATGTAGAATCACACAAAACAAGAAGTGTTATGTCCCTAACAGATGATAATATACCAGAATTCCCAGAACCTAATCTAAATGTTCCAGATAACCGCCGATTGGGTAGCAGCGCACAAAATTTGACAGGACCAATGGATACAATAAACAGTAACACCTATGAAAATGTTAATAATATACAGTCACTGTCAAATACTAACCTCAACTGGATAAATAATAATGTAGCACCAAGAATTTCAATGACAAACAGAGATCCAAACAACAACAGTGGAATAACAACAAGCAGATCAAGCAGTGGGATCCCAGTCAAAAATAGCAACAGCAGTACTGTTGCAAGTACACGAAGCAGCCACTGTGGAAACACCATCAGCACTAACACAATCACCACACCCAACAAGCTTGACCACACCCAGCCAAAGGTTTACTGCAAGAGCAAATCAAAGGAGTTGACTCCGTCCATAGAAGCAGCTAGTGAGAAACTTAGCCAACTAAATTCTGGCACACTTAAAAGAATATCACCTTTTGAGGCTTACAGACGTAGCAAGTCCCGCGAACTGCCACTTGATCAAGCCAACAGCAACAGAGAGAATACTTTTGTCAGGTTAAAGTCTCCACCACCGGTCTCATCAAAAGCAGACTTTGAACGAGCTAAGTCACCGTTTGAGAAAGCTAAGACCTCGATTGAAAAGAAACTAGACAGAACCAAATCACCCGACAAGACGGCTTCAAGTGAACCCATGTCTGGTTCTGTGCACACCCCATTCCAGAGTACTGCACGATCACCAAGTGCAGCTGGAGAACAAAGTAAAAATGAAAGAACAGGAAATAATATAGTTAATGAGGAAAGGGGCAAAGAAAGTCCTACCAAAGTGGAAATTATAAAAAGGGAGAAGGACTCTGACAAAGATTCCATAAGAGGAGAGGATGACAGTGAAAGGGAAAAGGGCAAAGTTAAGAAAACCTCATCCTGTGACCCTGACAAACCAAAATCCATGTACAAGCTCCTTGCCTCACGTTTCAACCGATCAGGGTCTAATGTGTCTGAGAGCAACCGGAGTGGGGCATCTGAGAAACAGAAACAAGACGACGACGACGGTACTGAAAAGGAGGAGAAGTTCCGGCTCAAGCGACCCTCTAGGTTCCTCAAACACAGAACTGAGAAGAGTTCATCAAAATCAAGCCTCTGTGATGTAGAAAGTGGTCAGGAAGACTCGGAGAGATCAGAAAGGAAACCATCTAAGAAACTAACTGATGCACTAAACAAGTTTTTAGGCCGCAAGGAATCAAAAGAAGATCATAAGGGCTCCACCAGCAGCCTTTCCAAGTCAGCAGTATCATTTAAGACCACTCCAGATGATGAGTCACCAAAGAAGCCCCCTAGATTCAAAACCAAAAAGTTTTCCAAGAGTCAAGAAAACTTGGCTTTAAGTCGAACTGACGATACTGGCATGGTAAGCAGTGGAGGTGGCTCTGTAAACAGTCCTGTACATGACACCACAACCTACAAAGCCACAATAACTAAATCCACCACAGGCAAACAACCCTACACCCTTGAATCAGTTACTAAAAGCATCTGCAATCATTTATCACAGCTAGAAAATGATATCACTTCTAGAATAGGGAATATAGGGGTGTCTGAGGCAGATGGTGGCAGTGGGGGTTGTCATGTGGTGCCAGCAGTTACCACCGTATGCTCTATTGACACATATGGTCTATCACCAGCCCTGGCAAACCGACGAAATGGCCGCCCAACCAACCTTGACAATGCAGCTGTCAATGTGGACAGTACAGGAAGTCTGGTGGCCAAAACCATAGCAGCAGCAGCACCAAGTAAGACAGCTGCTACCACTACCACTAAAACAGCAGCCACTATAGCAACTCATACAGCAGCTACAATGACCACAACCTCAACCAACACACCCAAACCTGCAACAGCCATGAACAGCATCAGCCACTGCAACATGAGCACCTCAGCCATCAACAACATTACACAGGTCAGCAGCAGCAACAATACTGTAAGGGAGGGTGAGGTAAAGTTGGCTAAGATCAAAAGGTTGCACAGTACAGAGGACAGGATGGGTGCTGATGATGATGAGTGTGTGACAGAAACTGAGGAGATGCGGGGTCTAAGTGAGGGTGAGGATGAGAGCGTGATGGATCGCATCACTCGTAAAAGCTATTACTCAAAGTTCCAAAATAAAAAGAAGCCTCAGCTGCGTCGTGCCAATACCAGAGAGGACATGGATCAGCAATTAGCAGCAGCCAAGGCCAGACTCATGAAAGAAGACACTGAACGGGCACTACGCGAGTCTTTCAGTCCCAATCGCTATCCCTCTTCTCCAGCAACCTCTCCCCGCTCCTCTCTAACTTCTCCCCCCGTCTGGGACCCCACCCGCCGCCCCTCTCGTAAATCCCTGCCTCCCGACGACCCCAGCATGACAGGCCTCTTCTCATTAGGTGGAAGACGTGGTTCTTCACTACAGCCCGACCACCTACCCAGCACACATGATAATGTACTACTGGCAACCACCAGACTCCCATCTATGTCCCCTGATGACCACTATCATTCTAGGGCACCTTCCCTGCCCCATGACCACTATCACAAAGTCATGTCACCCCCAAGGGATCCACTTCAATACAGTCGGCGGTCAGCATCTTTGGTGAGAGAGGAGGTGCCCTCTACATCAATTGCTGGCAGCTTTGTTCCAGGAACACCCAACACCAAGCCAGATGACAGTCAGGTGGAGGATGTCCTGGCAGCTGCTGGTGCTGCTGCAGGAACACTGGCTGGGGAGGTGGCAGCAGGGGTGGCATCACCAGAACCTGGTAGGTCCAGGGAACCCTCTGTGAGTCGACTGCGAAGTCCTGAGCCTGTGGGATCTGATGACACTCGCACCCAGGCTCGAGAAGAGCTGTCCCGTCGCCTTACTCACCTCACTCGCATCTCCGGCACCAGCGGGCTGGCCCGGGGCAACCCAGCTGGGATGCGAGGGAGGGAGGGAGAGCAGCGGCCATATCGGCGGACACAGACCACAGGGAGGTTAGCAGGAGAGGTGGGTCCAAGTACTGCTTTGCCAGTGTACCGTCGCACCAACACCATGGACCTGCCTCCAGCTGACGCCAGAGCTCGGCCGGGTAGTGAGTACCGCCGCAACCTCAATCTTCACCCAGGAACCCGATGCTCACCCAGGTGGGTCCCCTCACTCCCACGCTAGCATCGCCACTACCTGCCTTCTTGTAGCAGCTTCACTCACCCTGGCTCTTCCTAGCTGTCCTACGCTGCTCTTGTGGTGAGTCTTGCACCCTCTTTCCTGCTTTTTTATCATGCCTGACCAATCCAACCTTCCATACATTACTGTCATATAACCAGAGCATAAACTGGCTCATACAACTCACCATCCTCTTGCTATTTATACTAACAGGATATAACATAACCATCATCATCATAATTCACATTTCCTGTTAATTCACTGATATGGTTAAGGACACAAACACAAACAAGCAGGGCACTTGAGTGATCGGACATAAGTGGATGAAGCATAAAAGTTTCCCTAATTTGTGGGATAGGAGAGCTATATTCATGTTAAGTACTGTATATGCCTCCACAGTAATTAAAACAATTATAGACTCAGAAATATTATGAAGACATAAGGTCTATATTGTAAAGATGTGGATATTCTAAAAATAAGCCAACCATAGAAGATGGGTAAGATAACAAAGGCTTTGTTACTGTGTCCACCTGTTTCTCCAGGGCAACACTCAAAGTGAGTAGATACAATAAATTATATGGAGAAATGAAAGAGAAGGATAAGCTG
>JAGKTI010000985.1:84474-103095 GCA_018397915.1 Birgus latro | reverse complement strand
CCTGTACTGTTGTTTGCAGATGATACTGTGTTGTTGAGTGAAGACGAAGGGGAGCTGCAAGGCTTGGTAGATGAGTTTGGGAGAGTGTGTAAGAAACGGAATCTAAAGGTGAATGTGGGGAAGAGTAAAGTGATGGTCTTCGAGAGAAATGAAGCCAGTGAGTGTACAGTGAGATTGGATGGGAAGGAAATGGAGAATGTGAGTGAATTTAAGTACTTGGGCAGTGTGATGAGTAAGGATGGTAGTCTGGAGGGTGAAGTGCTCGAAAGGGTACAGCAGGGAAGGAAGGTTGCTGGTTCGTTGAAAGCAGTGATAAGAAACAGGGAGGTGAGCATGGAAGTGAAAAAGTTGTTACATGACAGTATTGTGATACCAACTCTGACATATGGAAGTGAAGCTTGGACCCTGTTGGAGGGACAGAAGTCAAGAGTGAGAGCAGTGGAAATGAGTTATTTGAGAGGAGCATGTGGAGTCACATGGAGAGACAGACTAACAAATGAGGAAGTGAAGGAGCGTTGTGGTGTGGTTGAGGACGTGATGGGAAGCGTTAGGAGAAACACGTTAAGGTGGTTTGGGCATGTGGAGAGGATGGAGAGTGAAAGATTGACGAGGAGAGTGTATGTGAGTGAGGTGGAGGGGGCGAGAGGGAGGGGGAGGCCGAGGATGAGATGGAGGGATGGAGTGGAGAGGTATATGAGAGAGGGGGGTGTGAGTTGGGAGCGTGGTAGTGAAATGGCAGGGGACAGAGTGACATGGAGGCGATTTGTTTGTGGCCACCCCGTTCGGGATTGAGGCGTCTGGCAATAGATAGATAGATGATGATGATGATGATTTCAAGGATGATATTAAAAATGATGACTTCGAGGATAACATTACCGAACATACTGAACCTAACACGGAACCCTACCCCTCCAGATCAGTTCCTCGAGCCCCCTGGAACCCCAGAGAGACGACACTCCAGCTCCGAGGATGACCGTCGCCCGCCCGCCCTCGACCCCCTACCCCGCCCCCCCTCACACCACAAGGAGAAGAAGATGCATCGATCAGCATGGGGCAAGGTGGGCATTTTGAGGGCATTTTGAAGATCCGGGTAACTGAGGAATCCATGGACATTTTGTGGATAGTCTTAGGACATTGAGGTATCTAGGGAATTACTGTAAGACATTTGAAAACACTGGGGGGGAGGGTAGGACGGGACACCAGGGATATTTTAAGTGGCATTGGCGGTCATTTTAAGGTACTGTGGGGGATTGTGAAGTACTGTGGAGGTATTTTTAGGTTCTGTGGGGGTATTTTAGGTAAGGTGAGTCATTTTAGATGCTATAACCCTTAAATCTGGTGACGTATTTCATCGTCCATTTTTGCTACAACTTAACGATTATATTTAAATTCGAAACCCTCTCGTAGTAAAAGGGCATGCTGTATTATTTTCTCTATTTATTTATTCATTTATTTATTGCAGGTGAAGAATATGATTAGTACGAGGCGGGACAGTGTGAGGAAAAAATCGCTCGTTTCCCACCGCAAGCCCGACACCCACCCCACAGGGGGCGCGGGGGCCAGGGGTGTCGGAGAGGGGGGCACTGCATCTGACCCTGAGGTGGGCATATATTATTGTTATGGCCCAAGATTCCTACATCATCTTCCTCCCCTTCCTCTTTCTCCTCGTCCCCCTCCCCTCCCTCTTCTCTCTCTTCCTACTCCTACTCCCACCTTCCTCATCTTCCTCCACTATTCCACTCATCTCTTTTTCTTCCTCCTCATTCTTGTGCTCCTTCTCTCTTCTCTTTTACAATAAGTTCCTTGTCATGATTGTTATTTGTTTGCTCAGGAAGAACCGTGGGAGTATACAGTCTTCCTTTGTTGCTTGTACTAAAACACCACACACACACACACGGGAGAAAAGTTTGACGAATTAGCGTTGAAGGAAGAGAAAGAAAATGAAAATATATGGAATCTTTTCATATCTCATGTTCTTGAAAAAGGAAAAAAAATCAGAGTTTCGAGAGAGAACAGGTCGTAGGTTTGTAAGCCCTGATCTAGGTCAGATTTTCACAGCTTCCTATCGCTGAAGTGGTTTTGTCTTATCCTATTTTATGCTGTTTGTTGAGTTTCTCCTGCATCATACTGAATTTATCATATTTTACAATTCCCTACTGTTTACTATTCCCAGCCACCATATTTTACTATTGCTTAATTTTTTTACTTTGGTCATGCGCTGTGTTTTTATGGCGTGACCACTCGCTTCGTTAGTACACAGGCTCAACCTCAGGTTTACCGCTGTGTCTTAGGGCGCGACTCCTTGCACCACAAGTCACAGGCATAAGCTTTGGGGTCCCCTACTACCTGACCGGGTTAGAACATTTACCAAAGGAACAAAGCAAAAACACAGGCAAACCAGTACAGCACATACAGTATATTGACCTGATTTAGACAAACAATACAATGTGGAATACTACACGTGACACTTGCAGAGTTCAGTTACAACAACTTAAGTTACAAAATATAACAGCAGAGTGGCACACTGGGTATGATGAGTCTGCGGCACACTATGTGTCTGTCTTAGGGGTACACAATAAGTTCTTGCCCCACACCTGTCTTTCAGAGATTTCTCCCTCGTATCTCTGCGGCGTACACTGAACTTGGGGTAGATTTTTGGGTCTACGGAATGTCACTGGGGATATCACTGTGGGTTCACTCGTACTGGGTAGCACACAAGGACACTGGGAAGAACACCAGAGCACTGGGGAGAACGTGAGAACACTGGGGAAGAGCGAGGAGGGAATTGTTCACTGAGGGAGAGGGGATACTCAGGGAGCACAAGGAGTAGTCAAGGAGTCCCACACAGGACAGGGAGTGACTGCCGAAGAGTGAGTGTGAGAGAGCGTCCTCACACTCTGTGGAGGTTCAAATGTCGGCTCGGGGTAGGAGGGAGGCCGGCAGGAGGTGGGGGCGTCGCCTCGTGTCGGGAGGCAGCCTTTGGAGTACTGGGGCCCTTGGGACTAGGACCGAAGAGGGCCATGTGGCGGGTGGCCCGGCATACTGTCCGGGCTGTGGTCGGGGTGCGGGGGACATCAGGCAGCTCGGGTGAGCCCGAGGAGGAGGGGATGCCCTTCACGGGCGGAGGGTTGCGGCCTCGGGAGGGAGAGGCCATCAGGAGTCGCCTGCGACCTGGATGCCCTGGGGAGTCCGTCAGCACCAACCGTCGGAAGAGGGGCAGCTGGACCGACTGGATCCCTGCGTCCCATCTGTCACACACTAGACCTGTAGGGGAGAGAGAAGGGCATCCCACTCGGCCACAGGAGGGTCGGGCCGAGCCAGAGACTCTCTCCCCTTCAGGAGATTCTGGCTTCATGGAGGAGGGGGAGCCAGAGCTCGCACCCTCAGCTCGGCGGGCCCGGCGGGTGCTGCCATAACTCCACGCCGAGAGAGGAGGAGATCCCAAAGATGCTCCTTGAGCCTGGCAAGCCTGGCAGACATCACCAAGGCACCCTGAAGGAGGGGAGGAAAGGGAAGTTCCGGCAGACGTTCCCTCTGCCTGACAAACCCGGCAGGCATTGTCCAGGCATCCCTTACTCCAAGGGAGGCAGGAAAGAGATACTCGGCGGGTGCTGTCGGTGGAGCATGCCCGGCAGGCGCTACCTTTCTCTTGCTGGGGGTCTGGCGCAGCCGCGGTGTACCTGGCGGGTAACACCGCAGTGGTATGCCTGGTGTGTGCTACCACAGCACTTCTATGAATCCCTGGGCTGGTAGGAGGGATCCGGTGGATGCCCTCATACAGGTCTACCCTGCAGGTTTGACCGTGTTTCTGCTCGTAGGAGGGATCCGGCGGATGCCCTCATACAGGTCTACCCTGCGGGTGTGACCGTGTTTCTGCTCCAGGGGGAGGTTAGCAGTCGGGGAAGAACTAGTGGTCGCTTCCTTGCCAGCAATTCCAGCGGAAGTTGCTGGGCCGCTGCATGGGAATGCTGAGGTGCAAGTCCCATCCCAAGTCTGACGAGGGCTAGCCCAGGTGGAGAGTAATGCACTCGGACTGCTACCTTGGGTCTGGTCCAGTTGCGGGGAGGAGGAGCTTACGGGAGAGAGTGGGGTAAGCCATTGTGGCCCAGAAGGCCCAGTTACCTGCAAGGTGAGCATTTTCTCCCCTTTTTGTTGTTTGTAGGCATTGTTGTCGGTGTGCATTTTAACTATCGATGAACTTTGAGGGGGTGGAGAGGAGGTGAAGGAAAGCTAGGCACAGCATCTGACCCTCTAGTGAGGAGTATTCATCTTATCTCCTTTACATTGTTGTCCTTTTGTCTGCGGCTAGTTTTCTTTGGATATCAGCAGTCACATAGAGTGGTGACCTTATCTAGTGTGTGTCCCTGTGTCATTTATTTATTCACTGCATGTTTTTGAAGGATGACAGTTGGCAGGTTGTAACTTTGAGTTTTGAGAACATCACACTTTCACTTCCAGTAGTTTTTGATGCACCTACAGAAAGCCTTATGGGAGAGAGAGTTAAGGGGGCGGGTATTGGTAGTGTATCTGACGTGTGTTGGGGTATGTTTGGGATGTGTCTTGGGGTGTGTTCAAAGACAGAAGATACCTCTTGAGATGTGCTGGGGTGGTGTATATCAACGGGGTGGGTGCGGCTATTAGAGGATTCCTTTGTCTCGTTTATACCATAACTAAGGTTGGGAGTTTTTTTTTTTATGGAACCTTTTCTTCTATGTCGGTGGGGACAGTCACCATTCACTCATGTGATGTAGTACTACCACATCCACTGCCCTACCTTGCACCTCCTTTACAACCCCATCCATGAATATATTAAACAACCATGGAGACATCGCACATCCCTGTTTCAGTCCCACATTTAGATTCACTCAGCTCACCATCCACTCGCATCGTAACCCTAGCTCCCTTGTACATGCTCTTCACAGCACTCAGCATTTTCCCATCCACTCCATATATTTTTAATACCTTCCACAAACCTGGCCTATCTACTCAGTCATATGCCTTCTCCAAGTCCATGAAGGCAGCATACACTGTGTTTCCCTTCTCTAGATGCTAGTCCACTAAACATCTTGGAACAAATATCTGATCTACACACCCTTTCCCCTTCCTAAATCCCCCTTGTTCTTCTCCAACTAGCTCCTCTGTTATATGCCTAACCCTATCAGTAAGTATTCTACCATATAATTTTCCAATCACACTAAGAAGGCAAATACCCCTATAGTTACCACATACTTCTCTCTCCCATTTTGTTTTGTATAATAGAACAATTATACCCAATTTCCAGTCCTCTGGAACCCTTTCCTCTTCCCAAGCCAATCTACACAACTTCCATATCCACTCCACAACAATCTCACCCCCATTCTTCAGCATCAGAATAATGACAGTAGTGCACTCCTACCAATGGATGGGGTGAGGTAGGGTCCAATGAGCAGGAAAAAAGCCAGATAGAGGGAGAGCTAACAAAATCTACCTAACAGACAGAACCACACATTCATTCACTCACCATTCACACCCCTGAATCCTCACTTTGCCTCAAAAGCACACCTTTCATAATGCAACTATTTATACATTTCACAGCCAATGTTTTTCTAAACTTTTACATTACACCCAAATTTTTTTTTAGTAGGAAGTAGGGTGATGATGATGATGATAATTATGATGGTGATAGTGAAAATGATGGTGTTAATAATGATGAATATGTTAATAATGATTATGATGATGAAAACATTAACCTCTCCGTCTTCCCCCCAGGATTACGAAGTTGACTATGATGGCCTGGCAGGGGGTGATATGGTTGTGGAGCCCTTGGTTGGTGTGGGGGGTGCAGGATACATTGTGGAGGGAAGTGAGGGGGAGTGGGAGATTGGAGGGGTGTGGGTGGGGCCTAGGGAGGAGGAGCCAGTACCCCCCTCTCCCCCTACCACCACCACAGCCACAACCACCAGCAGTAGTCTTGGTGTGAGGAGAGCTAAGCCACAACTCACCATAACAGTGCCATCCAGTGAAGACATAAGTATGCTTCAGGTGAGATTCCTAGTATCTCATATATGTCCAACTCAGGGCATAGACCTGATTGTCTGTTCTGAGGCCCAGCAGTCATCATACTTGCCATGCACCTTCACGTCACCATTTTAACACTAATACCAACTGTTGATATTAAATACCTGTACACGTAAAGTCTATATTACATGCTAGGGCTGGCTTATTCAGAATTGGGGATGGAAGATGAGAAGTGTGAGCATCGTGGGTAGGGTTGCAATAGGCACACCAAAACCTGGGATAAGATCATAGAGTGTGATCTCAGGGATAAGTGATTGAATAGGGAGGCTGCCAGAGCTCGAGCAGTGTGAAAGCCACCATTAGGTGACCAAGGCCAATGTATGCAAGCACGTTGGAGCTTTTATAAATGATACATACAATATGAACACTGCCCCCTCCCCCAGTATGGAATCAAACTCACCTCCTTTGAAATACAAGATTACATAATATGTAATCTTGTATTTCAAAGTTAGATATTATCTAACCACTGAACATCACCTCCCCAATCCTTTACAAACTGAGAATGAGGTGGAGGAATGGGGTGGAGAGATGTACTGTATGAGTGAGGTGTGTGAACTGGATAAAGGGCAACCTGATGGTGGAGGACAGAATGATATGGTGGTGACTTGCTTGTGGCCACCCTTTTGGTGATTAAGGCATTTAGTCATGGACAGATAGACAAATAGATAGATAGATGTTGGATGTCCATAAAGTCACTTGGCAATTGATTGATAGGTAGATTAATAGATGTTTCTTGCCCATAATGGCATCTTGCTATAAAGAGATAGATAAATATTGCATCATATAAAGGTATGAACAGAAATAATGAGTGATGTTAACTCTTTCACTACTAAAGGCCTTCCCTAAGCTGAGAGAGGTTACCTGGAATACAGTAGCAAGAATAAACACAAAGACAACATGACACCAGAAGAGTTAATGGAGTTGCTTTTAACACCTTCACAATCAGAAATCTCTCCAAGCTGAAAAAGATCATTGGAGGGCTGCAGGAATATAGATACAGTATATGGTAATTAGTGATGGTGCTGAGAAGGTTGAAATAATGCTTTACTGACAGATATGTGCATTGCAGATATGATCATTATTAGGATAACCTTTGTACAATGAAGTTCCTGTACTGTATCAGCAATTCTCCTCATTTTCTCCCTTCATCAGAGTTATTTAGTTTCTCATTACTATATCTTTTTTAATTACGAGTAGTTAGTTCAGTAGCATCATACTAGAATTGGTTCACAAAGTTTGGTGCTTAGCATTAGACAAGCAGAATGTTGTTAGCGAGATAATATTTCACAACCATAGTCATTTCAGCGATGTTTGACCTACTTTTCGGCTGATCTACCATATGAAAGTGTTGTACCTGTTACTTAAAAAAAGCTGTATTTTACTGAATTTAAAGGAAGAATTCTGCCATTTTTAAACTTAACTGTGCATATTAAATGACATTTATACTTTACTTTTATTATTATTTACTTTTCATGAGTGTAGGTGTACTTAATAAACTTATATTTTTTCTGTGCCTTTGTGACAGGGTGCACACGAGCATCCAAGGCAGCCTCAGAGGTCTCCAGAGTTCCGCCACAGGAAGGTTTCACCCACCTCAGCCTCACAGGTATAATGATGTTACCCTCTTGTGTTTATGCTACACTTCACACCTGCCTCCTCGTCAGTGCCACACTCCCTTATCATCCATCTGCACATCAGTCACTGGCAAATTTACCCCTTCAGTATGATAACATTTTTTTTTTTTTTTGTAATCCTTGCTAGCACCAAACAGATTTATTGTCATTGGGGAGAGACTTTTAAAACCAAAGGGACTTTGCCTAAGTTGAAAAGCTTCATCACAAATTAGCAAATATTAACCATCATAATATGCTCCTGTGACTCAGTTAAATAAAAATATCTGCCATCAGCGGGATTAAAATAGTAGGGTTATCCCCAGTCTGACAGTCTGAAAGGACTAATGGTGTTGATATACTATCAGACTCCAGTGACTCATTTTATGCCAAAGGAAATCATTTGGCATTAGTTTTGGAAGGGGTTAATGTGATGATCTTTTATACATTAGTTAGCAGCCGTGGCTCAGTGGGTTAGAGCACTCCGCTCTGGCCGTAGGGTCGGAGGATCGAATCCACCCAAGGGTCATTGGTAGACATCAGGAAGGGCATCCAGTCATAAAATGCTACACACTCCAATCCAAAAAGGCCGACGCATGCAAGCATGTTGCAGCCTTCAAAAACGAAACCACCCGAAACCTTTTCCTAATGCCACACAATTTGGTGGAAGGTTCAAAAAGTCTCTTGTTAGAAAAAGTCTCCTCTAACTCCTTCAGTGTGATAGCATCTTTTAATTTTACAACTCCCAGACAACAGACCCTCTGAAGGAAAGGAGTTTATCTCTTCTAACAGCCACTTTATAAACTAAATTCTTTCCCATTCTAAATTTCCCCTCTCTTCCTTTTATAGCTTCTACCTCCCACACAAAATGCACTTTCCTATCCCTGACTTCATCCCACTCCTTCCTCCATGTTGCCACCCTCACCCTGCCACCTCATCTGACACCTCTGCTTTAATATTTACCTCTCACATCACCACCACCGACATGGGTAGAGGAGTGATACTGAGCTGTATAATCATCAGCAGAGGAATAGCTTCTCCCTAGCAGTTTATTTCTTGTACTGTACTGTATTACACCATCCTTTTCTGTATGATGACATTTTACTATATTGTAATTTATATACAGTATGTTACTTGCAGATATATCAAGCTTAAGAAAAACTTTACTGAACCCATCCAGTTCAAAGAATTTTTTTTTTTTTAAGATATTTCGATTAACTGCTTCCCACTGTTTTGTTTTCTTTGTTATGCCAGAACAGTATATTTTGCACATTCTTCTCATAAGCTTTCCGTGTCTACTTGTCACAGTTTTGTTCATGATAGCTTGTGAATCTTTCTCGTAGCCTTTAATTTTATCTTTCTCAGCATCTTCTGCTTCATATCTTTCTCAGTATTCACTTATGCTTTCTTTGCCATACTTCTTTTCTTTTGGCAGCCTGTCTTCCACAGCCTGCCTTCCTTGCTTGAACATTCTCTTTTTAATAGTGTCTCAGTTATCTCTTTTGTTTTCCTTTCCTTTTTCATATGCAATCTGTCTTGCTACCTTTCACAGCTGGAGCCACGAGTATCATCCTCTCGGCCACCCATGACTCCTCCATCCCCTCGTCGAGCCTCCAACTGGACCAAAGTGAAGAAGGCTTTCCTGACAGGGCCACAACACCAGCATGCTAAAGGAGAGCCAGTCCTGCATCATCCCCCAGCGACCTCCTCCCTCCCACCCTCACCCAGTAAAAAGAATGCTGCTGCTACATCTTTCCATTTTGACCCA
Source organism: Birgus latro (assembly GCA_018397915.1). Taxonomy (NCBI): domain Eukaryota; kingdom Metazoa; phylum Arthropoda; class Malacostraca; order Decapoda; family Coenobitidae; genus Birgus; species Birgus latro. The sequence goes on along the minus strand of JAGKTI010000985.1, from coordinate 93,660 downwards.
CCACACATAGGTCAGTCCAGAGGCTGCATTCTCACTGACTTGGGAGTCTCTCTAGTTTTTTTTTTTTTCTGAGTGATTCATCATAAATCTTTCAGCAGAAAGGGGGAGGGGAAAGGGGACACTGAGGATGAGATGGAGAGAAGGAATGGAGGTGTATATGAATATGGGGGGTTTAAGTCGAAGAAAGGATAACCTGATGGTGAAGGACAGAGTAATATAGAGACATTTCATCTGCAACTGCTATTTCCAGGATAAGGCATCTGACTATAAATAGATAGGCAGAGTGATATGATTATCTTTTTATGCTATTTATATCTTTTTAATATCAAAACAGAGTACATAAATAACACAAGAGAGAGTATCAACATCCTATGTGAAGAAAAATGCTGGTAAGGAAAAGTTGCTAGAAAATGTCCTAACCCAATGAGAATATGGGCCCAGGTTACCATGCATACAGCCAGGAACAAAAGTTTGTTTACTGCTTCACTGTATCTGCTTTACACACAATGCATGTCTAGTGTATTGCTTTCCTCCCTGATGAATCATATCAAAGTGAATCTTACATGGGCTGAGAAACATATCAAGTGTCTCTCAGCTTACAGATATTACCTAGCTTGTGTAATGTGAGAAGTAGAATGGGTGAAACATCAGTCAAACATTGGTCACAGTACTGAGCCTTATTTCCCTTAGTATGGGGAACTTTGTAGCAACTGTTTCTTAGTAGTAATTTGTGTGCTGCATTATTACGCCTTAGCCTGTTATTTTGTGTATTAAAATACTGTATATGAAAAATACTCTGACTGAAGGAGTTAATGTCTCAACTTCTTCCAGGTGTGGATGCATCAACAGTGTATGACTCTAGTTCCCCTGTGGGCTCACTGGAGGTATCCCCTGAGGAGCTGGCCCATAGCACCCCCTCCCCACAGCCACACTCCACGCCCTCACCTCAACCACCATCACTTCACCAACAGCAGTCAGGTGAGCTATGGGAACTCCAAATTATACTTAATTTGTTTTCACCTGATGGAACTGAGCCATTCACACAACTTTAGAGCTACCAGTATCATGTCACTGCTGTCTGGCATTAGATGAGCCTTAATTATGTGGCAGGAATGAGTCTACTTTATTCCCTACTGATCAAAGCAATCCTCTAATGTGACTGCATGCGGTCATCAACTAAGCTTCAAGTGGATATGGACCTGCCAGGATAGAATTAGCTAGAATAAATGCACTATATTGATGATTATAAAGCCATTCACTTTTCTTTTTATCACCAGTCAGTTTAATACAACTCAGAAGACACACACATCTTTCAAACTAGAGGGGGGTATATATAACTTTAATTTACTCCTTCCACAACTTGGGCACTCTCCAAAAGAAAGAAATCATCTGGTAACAGCAAGAATATGATAAAAATGCTAGACTGCAAGAAACCCTCTCAGCATGCTCCACATCCTTATCTCACCCATCCTCACATAACCTCCAGCATGCAGGACCCATATTGTCCCCACAGAAGTCATGAAGGACCTTGAACATGATAATGATGGGGCCAGATTACCATTGTTCTGTTTATTTAAGCCATAGAAGACCACTATCCTCGTCCAATCACCTTGGGAAAAACTGGAATGCAGCTACAAAGGATATTCTGCTTTGACGACCCCATCCCCTTTTCACTGACAGGCATATTTGACCCATTTTCTGAAGGTGAGAGAGAAACAAAGGGAAAAAAGAGTGAGAGTTTAAGACAGTGAAAGAGGTATGTGATGAAGTAGTCAGGAGGTGGTTCTGTTATGGCCATCCCCCGAAAGTGTTCCCAGAGGCAGTAAGGCATTGGAGATGATGATGATAATGGCTCTTTCCCTTCTGACTTTTCTCTGCAGGTATGCAGAGGAACCTGGCTGACCTGCAGAAGAGCCTCAGTGGGGAGTTCAACAGACGACTGCAGGAGTGGGAGCGTCTCAAGGGTGGGGCAGGGCAAGTAGGTAGCAGTCTCTCCTCCTCCCCACCCCCTCATGGCTCCCCTGGATCCTCACCTCCTGGACTGCATGCACCTCAGCCAGAAGACAACCTTCCTCACAACTTCAAGAAAAAACTACACGAGTGGGAGAAAATGAAGGAGAGAGAGAAGGAGAAGGCAAGTGGTTGATTACATAAATGAAATCTTTTTTTGTTGTATCATAGCCATTCTCACTGAAATAGGAGACTTCAAATCACTTCTTCCTCAGTGATGTATTTTCCATGAGGATCAGTAGTTATGAAATCTCTTAAATAAGAGAGAATAAAATAAGGTAATCAACCACAACTGCACTGATTTTAGATGTTTGGTGCAATGTAACTACAGTACTGTGCGGTGATAACTTAGTCTTGATCTGTAACGTAAGTCAGACTATCAGATACTTTCTCAAACCAGGGCAAGGTTGAGAGTGGGACAGGGCGGGTGCAGGAGGACGTGAAAACCAGGGTGCATGGTGAGGATGACCTTCCACCAGACTTCCGCAAGAAACTGACAGAGTGGGAGATTCGCAAGGCCATGGTGGGCAAGAGCCAACAGAATGTGGAAGAGCTTCAGAAGAACCTGGGAGAGGAATTTAACCGCAAAATGGCAGAGTGGCAGCGCATCAAAGGCCATGTGAAACAATCCTCATCACCACCAGCCACATCACACCCTCAGGTCATATCCTCAGCCTCCGCAGGAAATATTCAAGCCAAGATGGTACAGGTAGTATCCATCCTAAGTAAGGGTTAGCTGTGTCTAAATGCTATGTAAAGTTTGTATGTAAAATGAAACTAAACGAAACAAGAAATTATAAAAACACACTTAGAGATACTGTGACATACCTTTTCCCCTGGTATGATTATAAAAAAAAAAAGAAAACAACCCTCAGTGGAAGAAAGTTTAGAGAAACACAGAAAGATATCTTTAAATGTAATTTTTTTTTTAGAATAGGTAAAGTTGAGTTTTCTGTAAGATGAACCTGCCATACTTAAAAAGGATACTACTGACACAGGCACAGCACAAGAGCATCCCAAGCCAGGGACAAGTAAAGACATCTGCTTCTGCCAGTCAAGTTCTTGCCAAGCAAGCAGGAGGTCCTGGGTCCAGTCCCAGGTTAGATAGGAAGGGTTCGGCTCATAAGATCAAGAAAATGAAATCAAGCAAGATGGACAAAGTACCCCTGGTGAGTTGAATGAAAACTATTGTTAATCTCTCCAGTGAAAAAAAAAAAAATCTTCTGGCCTGAAAATACTACAATTGTTTGTTGGTGTCTAGAATAAAATAAAAATATGTTATTGACTTAAAGGGGGAATTTTATCCTTTGTTTATATGTGTGTGACAGGGGAAGGCAGAGGGAGGACACAAGGGCAGGGATAAGTCAGACAAGGAGCTGCAGTGGCTGGAGAAAGAGTTGCTCAAGGTGGAGCGTGAGACTCAGCGGTTGGAGAGGGAGAAAGAGAAGTTCCTTGAGAGACAGGCAAGGTCAGAATTTGACTTAATCTCTTCAGCTCAAGGATTTCAAAGTTTAAGTTCTAAAAATTTTAGTACAGGAGAGGTCTAAAACGTTAAAGAGGTAGGAGCAGTATCAGTTCATCTTATTATCCTGACATCATCAGTTTTTTATTTAATTCTAGCAAAGCCCCTGAAGGGAATAACTATCTTGGTCCCCATAGCACTGGTCAGTAGTCAGATAACCAAAAACTGAAATATGCAACAATCATTCACCCAGCGTTAACATGAGCATCTGATGAAAGTTTTTCATTTTAATATATACTTGCTGTTACCCACTCCAGTAAGCATCAGCAGAAAGCAGGAGAAAACAGCCATATTAGCTCACATTTACTCTCTCAGCTATCATAAATAAATGATCTGCAATTTCAAGCCATCCATGCTCAGCCCATAGTGACTTATGGTTTGCCCCAGCTGCTTCATTTCCTACCCATTACAAGTAATTGACTGTCAATCATCCCCACCTGATAAACCATTCCATTTTGCTCTATTCTATACAATACAGTAAATATTTTTCACCCTCATGGATGAGACATCTTTGAGTCAAAAATTCTCACTATCTCTCCACCTTCTCCTAGGCCTCTCCCCCCCCCTTTTCCTCTAACTCCAACTGTTTCTGATCTGTACATTTTCTTTATCAACTTATAATCAGCACTTTCTCCATATGGCCATGCCATTTTAACACACCTTGATATGCCCTTTCTAGTATTCTGTGTCATCTTTCACACCTCTTTCTTACACTGTCATTTCTCATACTATCAAAACATCTTGCCCTACATAGAAGTCTCAGCAAAAACCAAATGCTGGTTAATCCCCTTGGTACTTGAAAATTTGTTTTATTATATTTATTGGTTACCTGGTTGCAGTGTTATTTCTCAAAGTCTTTTTGTTTTCTCACATAACTTTAGGTTTACTGTTATGTCTTTATCCCACATGCATACAGATAATGTTTTTTTTAACTTCCCCCATTTCCCCAGACTCGAGAAGATGCGTCAGGCAATGGGAGGACAAGGGGGGCCAGCACGGAAGAAGGAGATCTACATCAAAACCTCAACAGGGGAGTTCCGGTTTGAGGGCATCAGCCAGACGTTCACCAAGAAGCTGTATGAGTGGGAGGAACGTCGAGGGATACGACCTGAGTCCTCAACCATTGCACTACTGGACCCCAACTATAATCAGGCTCCAAAGAACAAGGATGCACCTGAAAAACCTAGAAGCCCTGAACTGGTCAGGCTAGTTAGGTGAGAGATGGGGTAGGGAGACTTTTCTGTCTGTGAAAAATGAGAAAATGATTCATAGTAAAAATCACTGATATGTCCCAGTCATGATCGGCTGTCACCAAAAAGAATACGTCAGAAAAACCAAGGAGCTCCAAACTGGTCAGGGGTGAGACCTCATCCAAGTCTTCTTGATCTACTTTTGGTGCACCATTCTCCACATTCCCACTCATAGATTTTTTTCATTTAATTTTCGTCCTCTACTGTATTCTCTCCACTTGCCCAAGCCATCTCAGTCTTTCTATGAGTACAGTAAATCTTCATTATACATTGGTGAGTGTTCCAGGTCACCTTCATTTTACAATCAACTGATACACAATCTTTCGCCAATAAGATCTTAACATTTTAACACCCTTTTCTCAATGTATAATCACCATTTTTGCTTCTATGATCATGACAATCCTCTATGAAGCTTCGTTTTCGATATTTGATAGCTAATTTCACTTAAACGATCCTTACATTCAGTGTACAGTCAATCATTATCTGATCAACTTTCCCTGAACGTAGCCCAGTAGTATAGTAAGACTGACCTGTACAGCAACATTTTTCATATAAGTAGTACTGTAAACTAAGGGAAACTGCAAAATCAGCTTAATAGGTACCACATGAATTTTTAACTGGCAATTTTTCTGTAATTTACTGCAGATGTATAGTAAAATGAATGCCAAATAATGTGATATATATATAAGAGGGCTGACTCTGTAGTTGTTTCTTGCAGATCCAAATCAGAGTCATCCATGGCTCCTGACCTGGTGGGGGCATCAGTGCAATCTCAGCCATCTAGTCTCTCCCTTAATGAGATGGACACCGAGGAACAAGGGCTGCAAGGTCAGTACTGTAAAGTACAATCATGGACAACAGTTCTCATAATACCGTATTCTGCTACATCTACTTCACATGTAGAGCATGGTCATCATGTCTAGTCACACTTATGGCATGTCTGTCACATTTTTTCCACATGCACTAACAGAGAAGCATCTATGGGCAGAGAAACATACCAGGCATATCTCAGTTTAGTAAGATGACAGCAGTGAGGCCTACATGAGGTGGCGCTCTGCACGCTGGGAAGACCGGCTGCGGCATGCACCCACAAGCCATACCATACCTCATATTTCCCTGCACCTTGCTGTGGGAAAGCCCCTGGTCCAACCCCGATGAGGCGCTGTCTACCATTAAGGGGCATCGGATCCTTGCATTGCATATGTATTGTACAGAACTAAACAGTACCTATAGGACAGCCCAACAGAAGCAGTTGCTTACCTGTGATTGACAGGTCTGCTCAGCCAGACAGACTGCTGTTAAGCAACAACAATAAATACAACAATAACAACAGCTACAACAGCAATGACAACAACAGCTACAACAGCAATAACAACAACCACTACAACAGCAACAATAACAACAACCACTTCAACAGCAGTAATAATAACAACAGCTATAACAACAACAGCTATAACAACAACAGCAGTAACAAAAACAACAGTACTCAGCAGATTGTTTTATTCAGCTTAGGGATGTTTTTCAAAGTAGAGGAGGTAAATATAACATCCATTAACTCCATCACTACCTGGAATTCTGCCTATATTGAACAAAATTTCTAGTCACAGGAATAGTAAAACATATGACATTATGGTGGTATAATAGGTAAAGTTTCCATTTCTGACTACACTTACTTCATTCTTAAGAGTGAAAAAAGGTCAGTATGATGGTGATAATTTTGATGATGATTTTTTCATATTTGCTTTTTCCATCTTCAGCTGACAACAAGGCTGTAAGTGAGCCCACCTTAGCTGGTGAGGAACCAGGAGGTCCTAAAGTTGCAGTGTTGGTGCAGCTGGAAGAGGTGGTGGTGGATGAACCCCCACCTGCCCCCCCACCACGCAGGGCCCACCGCACCCCAGCACCTCCTTATGCACCAGCCGAGATCACTAGAAACATTGATTCATCTGGCAGGTTGGTGATGTATTATAACTTTTGTCATCATCATCATCATCCAGACCTCCTTTCCCATCCTAGGGCAGGGTGAGGAATAGCAGCATCCAGACTACCCAAGTTTGCCCAATCCAGTGGGCCACGCTTCCATTCACTCATTGTTCAACCTCCCGGAATCCTGGCTCTATCTGATGCCTTTTAACAGCAAAACAATAGAGTTCCTTGAACCTTTTAACAAAGTCTAAATTCCTACTACCCCCCCCCCCTACTGCCATATGCATACCAGCGAAGAACACCAGGAACATGGGCTTATCCAGCAGATTGGTGATGTGGTGGAGTGGCTACAGAGTCCACCTCAGAGCCAAACCTCCTCATGTTTCCCTGCACTTCACCATGGGGAGGACCCTGGTCTGACCCTGGTGAGGCACTGTCTAGCACAAGGAGATGCTCGTTTCCAACGGTGTACGTATACATGTAGGACAGCCCTATAGAAGCAGTTGCTTTCCTGTGGTCAAAGGGTCTGCTCTGCCAGACAGACCAAAGTTAAACAACAGCAACAACCACAGAAGTATTAGAGTTTCTTCCATCCTATAACTGCCAAAACTCCTGGTCTGCTTTACACCACCCCTCTACACCACCTTTTGCATCAGCTGAGATAATTTGTAACATCTGGATTGCAGAAGAAGGGTGACCTCAGCCTGCAGTCGGGGCCACAACAGCAGCAACCACCACCCTGTTTAACTAACTAACTCTTCCTTTCAGTGAGGAGGATGTCTCACGTCGAGGTCGGAGGGTGGAGAGGGACGAGGAGGAGGTGGGTGTGGATGGGGAGAGGTCCCAGGGGGCATACCACTCCCTCCTGCACGAAAACATGAGCCTCCTCGACAAATTACGCCAGCAGGAGGACCTCTGTAGGGAGCTGGAGAATAAAATGGGTGACCTGGACTCCAAGATGGACAATGTGGCTGACCAGCATCTCAGAACACTAGGTAAGGTGACAGACAATCAGACAGACAGACAGAGAGAGAACAGATACTTAGCTAAAGTGAGACAGAAAAGACAAATAGATGGGAAACCTGGGCTGAAACTTGGACAGTGTAGCAAAAGTTGTTAAGATTAAAAAAAAAAAAAATTAGTATCACAGAAGAGGAGAAAAAAATAGTATGTGGTGGGAGGGGGGGGCAAGCACATGTATAAGAAGAGTAGGGCACAACAAGCAGACAAATGGGGGATCTAAACTCAAAGAAGGACAGGGAAGGTGATGAGCATTTCAGAATACAGTACTTAGGAGGGAGAATATCTTCATCATAGCCCTCATCATAATCAGCTTCATAACTCTGTTGACCATTAATGTACTTGGTGGGCAGGATCCAAAAGCAGGAAAAAGAAAACACTTAGTAGTAGAACTGATAACAGGGAAAAGCAAGATCATACAGAAGTAGAACTGGTAACTGATTGTCAAGTAAAATGAGGAAGACATTCATTCACTTATTATTCAGACCTTCAAACTTTTTTCCTCCACTCCACAGTCAACAGGATATATATTTCATTTGATCGCTTTCACAGCTAGGTTGATGTATTACCATTCTTTCAACTACCAAGTTGAAAAAGAAATGAAAACTATGTCAAATGTATAGCAAACCTCAATTCATATTTTATTCTTCCATTTTTAACCTGAGGGTTTTTTTTTTTTTTTTACTTTTTTTTTTTAGACTGTTTGGATTACTGGGGGTATTTAGCCCCACATGTCACTTTTAGATGAAGATAGCAGAAAACAGTAACTGTTGAGTAGCACAGCAGGTAAAAACAACAGGCATGCTGCAACAGAAACAAGAGAGGCTGTGCTTTTTTTTCTTTTCTTTTCTTTATTTTTTTACCTAATTAAATGTTCAAAGTTAGCACCTCATATCCATTTCTCTTGCTGGACATTTTATCCTTCCATTTTACACCATGCATGTAACCCAGTATAGTTTATAAGCATGAAACATGTATTTAAGCTTTTTTTCTTTTTCTTCTATGACTAAAAATCCCATATCTCTACAGAGAAGCTTCATCGGCAAGTGACCATCATGAAGGATTCAAGCAGTGGTTCCTCCACCTTACTACACCACCACCCCTGCCCAGAGGAAGGGGAAGATGGAGATGAGGTGGTGGGGGGAGAGCCAGGTAACATATTCAGAAACTTGACTGAGACCATATGTGGATTTTCTTTTTTCAGTCATAAAAATTGTCTAGAATCATGTATGAATACTTGTCTATCATAAAACTTTGGTTCAGATCCTTAACCCATCCAGTCCCGACCGGTTTTTTACCCAGCTTACCCCCAGGTCCTGACCGATTTTCGACCTTTTGTTTTTGGGCTGAAACCTTCGCTTTTGGTGAGAAACATCGAAAATTCATAGAGAAATTGCGATCCTGAAGTTAGAAATGTTGATACAGGTGTCACTCAACCTTACTTTTTCCTTCTTTTTC
>JAGKTI010000985.1:61451-84258 GCA_018397915.1 Birgus latro | reverse complement strand
CAGAAGAGTAGATAAAAATAGCATGTGGTGGGGGTGGGCAAGCATATGTATAAGAAGAGTAGGGCACAACAAGCAGACAAATGGGGGATCTAAACTCAAAGAAGGACAGGGAAGGTGATGAGCATTTCAGAATACAGTACTTAGGAGGGAGAACATCTTCATCATAGCCGTCATCATAATCAGCTTCATAACTCTGTTGACCATTAATGTACTTGGTGGGCAGGATCCAAAAGCAGGAAAAAGAAAACACTTAGTAGTAGAACTGATAACAGGGAAAAGCAAGATCATACAGAAGTAGAACTGGTAACTGATTGTCAAGTAAAATGAGGAAGACATTCATTCACTTATTATTCAGACCTTCAAACTTTTTTCCTCCACTCCACAGTCAACAGGATATATATTTCATTTGATCGCTTTCACAGCTAGGTTGATGTATTACCATTCTTTCAACTACCAAGTTGAAAAAGAAATGAAAACTATGTCAAATGTATAGCAAACCTCAATTCATATTTTATTCTTCCATTTTTAACCTGAGGGTTTTTTTTTTTTTTTTACTTTTTTTTTTTAGACTGTTTGGATTACTGGGGGGATTTAGCCCCACATGTCACTTTTAGATGAAGATAGCAGAAAACAGTAACTGTTGAGTAGCACAGCAGGTAAAAACAACAGGCATGCTGCAACAGAAACAAGAGAGGCTGTGCTTTTTTTTCTTTTCTTTTCTTTATTTTTTTACCTAATTAAATGTTCAAAGTTAGCACCTCATATCCATTTCTCTTGCTGGACATTTTATCCTTCCATTTTACACCATGCATGTAACCCAGTATAGTTTATAAGCATGAAACATGTATTTAAGCTTTTTTTCTTTTTCTTCTATGACTAAAAATCCCATATCTCTACAGAGAAGCTTCATCGGCAAGTGACCATCATGAAGGATTCAAGCAGTGGTTCCTCCACCTTACTACACCACCACCCCTGCCCAGAGGAAGGGGAAGATGGAGATGAGGTGGTGGGGGGAGAGCCAGGTAACATATTCAGAAACTTGACTGAGACCATATGTGGATTTTCTTTTTTCAGTCATAAAAATTGTCTAGAATCATGTATGAATACTTGTCTATCATAAAACTTTGGTTCAGATCCTTAACCCATCCAGTCCCGACCGGTTTTTTACCCAGCCTACCCCCAGGTCCTGACCGATTTTCGACCTTTTGTTTTTTGGCTGAAACCTTCGCTTTTGGTGAGAAACATCGAAAATTCATAGAGAAATTGCGATCCTGAAGTTAGAAATGTTGATACAGGTGTCACTCAACCTTACTTTTTCCTTCTTTTTCAGAGTACCTGGCTAAAGAAAACGAACTATGGAAGGGTTAACTAATTCAAGCCACTTTAAATTATGTATTTATTTCATTTATTTGGTATGAATTTATGTGTAGTTCGTCTATATTGGTTTTCACACAATAATATAGGTGTTTATAAGCATTGTTCACTCACCCAAAACCCCAATATATGGCACCTTGCTTTACGACATTACCACCTCATCACTTTTGTTTGTTTCTACCTCTAGCTTCTTTGTTTCTTTGTCCTCCACCTTAGGAATCACTTCCACCGTGAATTTCGTCATTGGAGAGACCGTGGGGCAACATACCTTTACTGGCCAGGTTACAGCTAACAGGTGAGTTGCCCAGGGTGGGGGGGAGGGGAGGGGAGGGGGGGGGGGGTTAGGTGGGGCCAGGCAGTATCCCCACTTGACAGCAGGTAGAGGAAGATCTCCCACATATGCCTACAAAAAATCACCCGCGAATGTTGAAAAATGTGCACACACTGGGCCTTGCAACTGAGTGACGTATGATGCATGTCGTTGGGTCTGTCCGCAGAAAAACGTAGCGACGTGCATCATATGTCGGTGGGACTTGACAGGTTAATGAAGACTTGTACTATGAAATTTGGTTAGCACCATTTATGAAGACTTGTTTATTATAAACACTGGTCTATCTATCTATCTATCTATTGCCAGACACCTTAATCCCGTAAGGAGTGGCCACAAACCAATCGCCTCCATGTCCCCCTGTCCCCCGCCATTTCACTGCCCTGCTCCCAGCTCACACACCCCTCTCTCATATACCTCTCCACTCCATCTCTCCATCTCATCCCTGGCCTACCCCTTCCTCTTCCCCCTCCACCTCACTCACATACACTCTCCTCATCAGTCTCTCATTCTCCATCCTCACCACATGGCCAAACCACCTCAAAGTATTTCTCCTAACGCTTCCTATCACATTCACATCTACACCACAACGCTCCTTCACTTCCACATTTGTGTGTCTGTCTCTCCATGTGACTCCACATGCTCTGCTCAAATAGCTCATTTCCACTGCTCTCACTCTTGACTTCTGCCCCTCCAGCAAGGTCCAAGCTTCACTTCCATACATTAGAGTGGGTATCACAATACTATCATGTAGTAACTTTTTGACTTCCATGCTCACCTCCCTGTTTCTTATCACTGCTTTCAAGGAACCAGCAACTTTTCTTCCTTGTTCTACCTTTTCAAGACTTTACCCTCTAAACTTGCATCCTTACTCATCACACTTCCCAAATACTGTACTTAAATGCACTCACATTTTCCATTTCCTCCTCATCCAACCTCACTGTGCATTTACTGACTTCATTTCTCTCAAAGACCATAACTTTACTCTTCCCTACATTCACTTTAGATTCCGTTTCTTACACACTCTTCCAAACTCATCCACCAAGCCTTGCAGCTCTCCTTTAGTCTTCATTTAACAATACTGCATCATCTGCAAACAACAGTTCAGAGCATTTTCAAACACTGCCCTCTCTCATTAGGGCCACTCCAACATCCACTTCCCTACCTTATATCTCTTTTCTAATCCCATCCATATATACTGTTTATGATAAAAATTTGGTTCCTTTATGAATACTCTATACCTGTTTATGAATAAGATATATATACTGTATATTGCTAGGATCCAAGGGATGGTTGGGGTTTATTGCTCACGTAATGCCACTCAGGGATGAATGAGGCTGGTCACTTTCATCTTAAATGTCAGGATCAACTCGCCTAGCCCCGGGCTCCTATGCTCCTCTGTGGGGTGACATAGGATTGGATGATGGATGGATGGATGGATCCATTATGAAGACCTCTCTGTCACAGAAATTACATCTTTAATGAAGACCTCCCTTGCAGATGATGCAGAGGCAAACCAGCGCCTCATCAACCAGCTGAAGGCTCGTATTGTGGAGCTGGAGATGAAAGGGGACCGCTTGAAAATGGAGAAGGAACAGTTGGAGGTGAGTAAGAGAGAGGGAGAGTGAGAGCTACATAGAGAGCACAAGACAGAGATTGCCTAGTTGCATAAATCTAAAGTCACTTGCTTTTCCCTTATCCCTTTCCACTTCCATACCTGCAAAAATCTCTCTCCCCCAGTTTGCCTTAAAGCAGACATAAGGAGCATTTAAGAGATTTCTGAGTTGCATTAGTCTAAGCATTTTCCTTCTTAGCTTGGTCCCCTTCCTAACCTTCTAAAATTCTCATCCCTCCAGTGTGCTTTCAAGCTACACAAGGAACATGAGACTGAGATTGCTGAGTCTTTGGTTGAGAGGATACGAGAACTACAGGATGCTGGTGCAGAGGTCAACATACAGACTGTTCAGCACGACCCATCACTTTCCCAGGAGGACAGGTGACAGAATGGGCCATATCTTCACTACTTTAGGAGCAGGATTGCCATTTTAGCCCTTTCGGCCTTTCTGGCACCAGATCGAGAAATAGAATATGTCATCATGATAAGTAAGGAATGTGTTCTTAAGTATTAAAACATTTTCTACATAATTGCCACTGCAGACTGAAGGAAACTGGCAAGTGAGTTTAAAAGGTAATAATAGAATCTACAGTACAGTGCACCCTCACACAATGAGAGTTTATGGGAAGCAGAAACCCTCGCATTCTACGATTTTGCATTGTGTGAACCAAAGAACTTATGGGAAAAATGGTATATGGTGGACAGCCCACCCAGGGCTTGGTCTTCGGGTTCCCTTCCAGCCTACTCTACCCTACCCTGCTAATACTTTGTCTAACAGTACTTCTAGCTGGACCAACAAATAAAGCAACAAATAGAACACCATGTACCTTTATTTAAGTGATTTCTGGGCTTGTTAAAAAGAGAGGGGGTGGGTGGGTATCCGAGGCTCAGGGAATCTACTCTGGCCCCGCAGGGAGCGGCGCCCTGTTGTTACTTTCACTGTCACTGCTGAGGTCTCCTGGAGGTGCCATAAAGCCTTCAAAGTCGACAGCTGAAACCATGATGAACAGGTGGGTACTGCTATGATGCTAAAATGGACCACAGAATGCAAGGTACAACATGTGTTCTTGCCGCAGTATGGAGAAGTGTTTGTTTACCCAGGAAAGTTGGTAGATGGCACGCAGATAGCTGGCCAGCTGCCCGCCATTTTGAATCTGGCTCATTGCCAGCCACCTGTCTTGATGTGACTGACTCACATTGTCCAGCCTGACACTTGTAGTAATGGTGGGAAGTCCACTTTTGCCTTGGAATCATACAGCCGATTCGCATGTTGGGAAGTTCGATTTGCAGATTTCGCATTTGATAAAAATAAGCATTTTCTGGGTTGACCTCACATTGTAGGTGATTTGCACCATGTAAGTTCACATTGTGTGGGAATGCACTGTATGAAGTTTATTTGGCAGTTTTTCTTTACAATATGCCACTGAGGTGTAAACAAAACAAAAAAATCACAGACAATTTTTAATGAGAATTTACTGTATACAAATCTGTCTGATGCCAAAATTTGATAGCCAATGGTATGAAATATTGCAATATTCTGAAGCTGATCAGTAGTATAGCAATATTCTAGAGGTTCCAGCAATATTTTTAAACCTAGCAACATGTGTGATTAGGCATCTTTACTTAAGAGATGGTGATAGGTGGTGGTGACAATCATCCACTCACATGATGCAGTGCTGCCTACTTCTTCCTTCACATTTATCAGTCTACTACTGTGTCTGCCCTCCACTTTTCCTACTTTGTCCTTTTTCTTCTCTCACATTTCATTGCTTTTCTTTCCACTTCAGGTAGCTGTTCAATAAGTGACAAACCTAATGGTTTCCTTTAACCCCGGAAACCATTTACAGTGCTGAGTAGTAACCATATAACTGCCTAATGGGGTGATGTGGTGCCCACTATGGTGTCCCAGTTAATTTGTGGAGATGGAAATGTGGAATCCACCCAGGAATCAAATCTCCACACAAAACATTGTGCTTCATATTGCAAGGAGCTGTTGGCTGCATCATTAGAATATGTTTACTACATGGGGTGGCCCCGAAGAGGTGGTTGCTTGCTGCAGTTGATGAGTCTACTGTACAGTACTCTATCACACTAACTAGGGTAAAACAACAAAAACAACAACAACAACAGCACCTACCAGAGGGTAGCTTGAGCCAAATAAAAGCCATTTTATGTTTGGACAGATTAAATGAAAAGATTTCACTGGATTCAGTAGTTTAACATCATTATTTTTACCCACTCAGTGTGCCAAGGGAGGAGCACACACCTGAACGGTCCAAGGATGAAGAAGTTAGAGAGGGCTCAGAAAAACCTGAGGACTTGGAGAAGCAGGTAGAGGGGAAAGAGGAGGCAGAGGAGGTGGTGGTGCCAGAGACAGAGGCTAAGCAAGTAGCCAGAAGAGAGATGAGACCCAGGGAGCATCGCAAAGCTAAGAAAGTCCCCCCCAAGAAAGTACAGAAGCTCCACAACCTAACTGGTGACTTGCTCTTCCAGGTGAGATATGGGTCTTGCAAGTGATTTAGGATGTTTATCAACAAAAGGTATTCCCTGCCCTAAGAATCAGTTGCCCTTCAGGACCTATAAAACAGCTGCTCAAGTATGGTATGTCAGGTATTGTGCATGCTGCCTTTTACAACACAGTACAATAAATTTTCCGTGATTTAGGTCATACCTATCCCACATACAACAGCAGGTTTATGGTGATGGCAATAATGTGCAGCTAGTGAAGAGATGATTATAGTGGGTGGGAGTGCTCACCATCCACTCACTCAATGTAGTGCTGCTCTCGGGTGCCTGACCTTTCCTCTCTTCCTTCCTTCTTTCCTTCCTTCCACTTCTGTCTTTCTTTCCTTCATTCTTTCCTCTTCCTTCTGTCTGTGGTTGACTACACTGACTGACAAGTCAAATGGTTTCCTGTACACCAGGAAACCACACACGCATGCTATGCTGAGTGGTAACCATATAACTAAACTATGGCGCCTGGTGGTTTAGTGGGTATGTAAGGAGCTCCAGTCGGAATGAGCCGGTGGAGATTTATATCCAAGGGGTGGATGGGGTTTATTGCTCACATAATGCCATTCAGAGATGAGTGAGGCTGGTCACTCTCATCTTAAATGTCAGGACCAACTTGTCTAGCCCCAGGCTCCTACGCTTCTTGGGGCAACACTGGATTCGATGATAAATGAATGAAAGATTCATAGAAGATTTAAAAACAGATCACAATTTCATGAATAGTACTGGTATAGTTAGGATGATGATGATGATGTTGAAATTTGAGTTAAGAGCTACCAAAGATCAGAAGTATAGAAAAGTTATTGCAATTCAACATCTATCTCAAATTCAAAAATTTTAAGCAAAATTTCCATACAAACATATAATTCTTCCAAGTTAGTGTCTGTTTCAGTTACCATCCGTTTTGCAGGCTAAGCGACTGGAACAGGCCCTTGTAGCGAAACATGGACTGGAACGAAGAGGTGTAAGTGGGGGAGGGTCAGGCCAAGCCCCCGCACACCGCCAGAGGAGTCTGCGGGGCCAGTCATCGTTGAGGCTGGTGGGAGATTCAAACCCACCACACAGACGCCCCCACCAAGGACCCTCCCGTACGTGGTCTTCCATTGAGGCCATTACATTCCCAACGGACTCCTCAACAAATGTTAGGCTTATACTGGTATTTTTGTTCTGTCTATAATTTGTACAGTTAGTCCTACTGACTTTGTATGTTATCATTTTATATTCTTTTGTGTTATTGTGTCTACAGTAGTTGACAAAAATTTGCTAACTGAAGTGGCATTGGTATGTGTTACGGTAAGCTGACCAGTTCCCCCAATTTATCCCACAGGACTCCGAGAGCTGGGAGGGTGGCAGAGGGCGACATGGGACTTCGACAGGAACAACAGGACATCTAATATCCAGCCGTAGCTTCAGGGGCAACCCACCCCACACCTGTGACCCTCAGGATCTCCTTGCCATGAATGCTGAACTTAGTCGCATGGCCAAGGAACTCAGGCTGGAGATGATGAAAATGTGGAGCTACAGAGGTGAGGGAGAGAGTGTGGTTGTTGGCAGAAGACTGAGAGGAAGACCAATATTGAAGTGGAAAAAATAGTACATTCTAACTGAGGTGGCTAAGAGAAAGTATGATAGTGAGGTGGTTGGAAGGAGAAAATGACCAAGAACAAGTAAGGGAGATGATGAAAATGTTGTGATACTGATGCAAAAGAGAGAGAGAGAGAGAGTGCATGAGACTGGAATGATTAGAAGGAGATGGAAAGCAAGACCATGAATATGAAGAAAAGACTGAAAATGTGGAGCTGTAGGGGTGGCTATGAGACAGTTATGAGAGATTGGAAGCTGGAAGAAGAGGGAAACTCAACACTGCATAAATGTGGAGCAATAAAGGTAACTAAACGAGTGTTAAGGAAGTTGGATAATTGGAAGGGGAAGGAGAGGAAAGTAAAAAGCAAGGTGGAGAGATAAGGAAAATAAATTTTTGAGAATAGAGAAGTAGGCTGGCTGTAAGGAAAAAAGGAAGGTCAACAACAAGATGGACACAGGTATGTGGGAAAAAGGGTCAGAATAATGATGATGATGATAAATTTCTGCTCAAACCGTTATTTTGTATATTGCAAATTGTACATCACCTCATTTTTAAGTGGAGTAAGTATTAGGGCAATATTGATGATTATGATGATGATGAACTATTTTTACTCAAAGCTTTTATAGTAATACACTGTTGTCCTTCAGATTCCACATCTCCAGAGTCAGAGGCATCAGAAGTGAGGTCTGTCCATGATTTGGATGAGAATATAGTGAGTCTGAGAGTGTCATATGTTCCTTGTTGTCAGTGCTGGTGTTTCAGTGTGACTAGGAAAGTTTTTAATTACTCTAGCTTGAGGTCTCTCTCTCCTTCTCTCTCTTTATCTCTAACATCAGTTTTTTATTGTGCTTTGGAAATCACCCTCATAGTGAAGTGGCTGATGAAGGCTGTATTATATCCCTCCCCACCTGAAAAATATCTCATAAGTTAAGAAATTTCATCCTCAGGTAGAAAGAGCAAAATATATATGACATCACTTTAAAGGAGTCCAAGTATGTAATTTCTGTTTTCATTCATTCATTCATTCATTCATTATCCAATCCTATGCCACCCCACAGAGGAGCGTAGGAGCCCGGGGCTAGGCACGTTTTACTCCTGTTATTTCTAGATTATCTTTTCTCAGCTTAGAAGCTTTCCAAATTGGAGGAGCTAGATACAGTCATTAACTTTTCACTATTCACTAAGCACCCTCTTAGTTCCAACATCACTGTATATGAAAACTATTAATTTCAAGTGACCTATTAATATAGCAATACCTCCTCCCTACAACCAACCACTTAGGTCAGCTCCAGGAATATAGAATGGAGGAGACAGATTTGGGTCTTCTTTCTGTTAAGATCATGTGCTGAAGACATCAAGGTTCACCTAGGAGCTGTATTCTTGTGGACACAGCAAACTTCCTACAACCTACTTTTTGTCAGCTAATATTCTCATAGAGTATGTTAATATTGTCGTGTGTGGTACTGTATTTAAAATCTGTTAATCACATAAAAACAGTGTACACCAGGAAGCTATTTACTTTCTGGGTGGTAACCATACAACCGAATTATGGTGCCTGGTGGTTTAATGAGTAATTAAGGCACTCCAATCGGACTGAGCCTGTGTAGGTTAATATCCATAGGGTGGTTGGGGTTTATTGCTCATGTAATGCCACTCAGGGATGAGTAAGGCTGGTCACTCTCATCTTGTTAGGACCAACTTTCCTGGCTCCAGACTCCTACGCTTCTCAAGGGGCGGCATAGGATTGGATGATGGATGGATGGATGGTTATTTTTAGAAGAAATATAACCCCCTTAGCTTTAAGTCTTTGTATCTTATTTTGGTTAAGGCCTGACAATTTGATTCAACTTAAGAGAGACATCTCAGGATGAAGCAGTTAAGGTGTGATATCCAAACTATAGTGCTAAGGAACATGTGATAAGATGACTCCCATGGTGACAAGAATGCTGCCCCATACCTCATCACAAACAGGACTAAGATGATGATAATAATAACTGGTAACCAATCTCTTAATGCAGTTTCAAATGACAATTTTGTTGTAAACTGAGTAGGTTATATATGTGTTCTTCAACAGCAACTCTCCAAGAAAACAATGCTTTTCCTGGAATATTTCTGTAGATAATGATATGATAGAGCTCTGAAGATAGCCCAACATTATCTTTCAAATTGCTGAATATGAATAATAATAAAGCCTACCAGTAAGAAAAATTTTCAAATTCTAAGATAACTCCAGCCTTTGTTTTAAGAAAAGCTTGCCTCACTAGGCAGAGAAGGAGCGCCTGGTGGCGGAGGCCAATGAAGTGTTCCAGAGCATTGCACTGTTGCATCAAGACACCACCCAGTCTTCACCACCACTCTCACACCGATCACCATCAGCAGCATCACTGTCAAAGTGCAGAGGCTCATCTAGCTTGGAGGAGATGAGAACTCGACTCAGCTTTGAGGACAGAGATCACAGGTATGACCAGAAAGCCACACAAATGAGCACATACTGTACTTTTTCCATGCTGACCAGTTCAAACAGGGTTTAAGTCAACCCTGTGGAGACTGGTCTCCATATTTTTTCATGTTGACCTAGAACCCTCATTTTTATTGAAAACATGATTGTGTCCTCACTGAATCACTTTATTCTTGGATCAGTGCAAGCTTTCCCTGAAATTTTCATTATGGTGCTGCCATTCATTTTGATATAATCAGATTGAAGGATAGATTGCAAAGGTCACTAGAAATATGAGAGCATGTCTTAGATAAGAATTGCTGCCAGTTTGACAAATACTGCTGACACTTTAATAATGCTAAGAGCTGCTAGTCATACATTGTGATGCCAGTGTTATTTTATGTTCATTGTTTTAACTCCTTCATTCTAATGATCTATTCTACCTGTCTCTCTATTGCCAAACGCCTTAATCCCATAAGGGGTTGCCACAAACGAATCGCCTCCTCGTTTCATTGCCTTGCTCCCAGCTCACACCCCCCTCTCTCATATACCTCTCCACTCCATCCCTCAGTCTCATCCTTGGCCTCCCCCTCCCTCTACCCCCCTCCACCTCACTCACATACACTCTCTTCATCAGTCTCTCGCTCTCCATTGGAATGGGAAAAAATCCCATTCCAATGATGATTCTATTTATTAATTCTTTCTACAGTACAGTATTTTCAAATGATGTTGCTCAGTTTAGGATGGACCTGCCAAACTGGAGGAATTAGATAAAGTTTCATTAACTTTTATTACCTAGGTAGCTCACTTAACCCTACATTTGTACCCTGGGGTGTTTGAACACCTTCCAAAAAATTGTATGCTCACAATTTTGGGTTGGCAAAACTGACATTCCTCTCCTCTCCAGTACCTTCCTGAATACGTGAGGGGAGAGACCACTGAGATTTCACATTCCTGACCCTGGTTGTGTGAAGAACAGACACATTTTTGTCCTTTGGGGTGTGTAGTCACCCCACGGTAATAACCAACATTGACATATTTCTCTAGCTATGATTTTAGTAAAGAATCTGAAAATGAAACGTATTAAGAAGTTTATATATTGTCTATGATGATTTTGAGGAAATAAAAACCATGTCATATATAATACTGTATACCCCTATCTAATAAATCAGTGTTAGAACCAAATTTTGATTTTGATTATGTTCGACCAATTCTTTTACACATATATTCTTATATATCAGCTACAATGAAATTAACTTGTTCATGAGTATATATATTAGAAAAATTAGCAGCAATACATGAACTCTGGGGGATGGGGTGTTCAAATACCTCAAGGTACTAATGGTGTTTCAACATGCCATGGGGACTAATGCAGGGTTAAAATAAAATATCATCAGGAGTAAACTAAACTAATGTGTCACCAAAGTGAAGGGCTTAATAAGTCTGTTTTCTGTGGACAGTACTCCATCAAGGAGAGACTCACAACACAAGCAGAAGCAGCACAGGCAGTTTGAAGAAGAGGAAGAAGATGATGATGATGATGAAGAGGAGGAAGAAGAAGAGGAAGAGGAGGAGGAAAAGGAACAGGATGCTGAAGCTGAACTAAGTGTATTCCTGCCTGGTGGAGCAACACTAGGTGAGCTGCTCTTGAGGACACAGCAGCACCATGAGGACGAGGAAGAGGAGGAAGAGGAAGGAAGGTCGTGGGAGGTATTGAGGAGGCGGTCATCAGATGGTCTCTCTACAGTCACCTCAGGTCCCTCGCACTCACACTCACCCTCACCCAGTATTGCCTCCAGTGCCCCTGAGGCTGAGGTAAGATTTTTGAGTAGAGGGACACCTGTTTTGGTAGCTTTCTTTTTCCTACACTTGAATCCAACCCACTCAGATTTTCAGTGCAGGGTAGGGTAGTTACTCTGCAGTAGGTGCCTCACCCTCCATAACTGCCCTAGCATATGCTGAATTTACAACACTCCAGGGACACTGAAGGCAGTGATAAGGAATAAGGATGTGAGCACTGAAATAAAGAAGTTATTGTATGACAGTATTGTCATCCTCATTCACATAAACTTTCCTCATTAGTCTCTCATCCTCCATTCTCTCCACATGGCCAAATCATCTTATGGTACTTTTAATGCTTTCTAGTTGACTTAATAACAAAACAGAATGTCAGATATGCACTTTTAATAAGTATCTTTGTACTGAAAAGGCTAGTTATGTGTCTTTCCTTTCTGGACAGACATCATCACGTGTTGATGAGGATGAGGACAGCGTCTCTCTTCCTGGCACATGGAGAACTACCACCACCTCCACCACACGTTCTGCTGAGCATATGATCTCCTCCAGCTTTGAGTGGGAGGAGGAAGATGCAGAGGAGTGGAAGAAACCCAGAGGAAGATGGAGGGCTGTGGTGGAAGAAGAGGAGGAGGAGGAGGAGGAGGAGGAAGAGGAAGAGGAGGAGGACAAGAGGCCCAAAGAGTGGAAGGAATATAGTGCTGAAGTGCCACAAAATGCTTCGAATAAAAGACAAAGGGGGAAGTGGAAAGCAGTAGTGAATGATGTGCAAAAGGATCCCATAAACCACAAACCCAAGTGGAAGGCAGTGGTTGATGACAGTGAGGAATATGTTAATGGACAAAAGCCTAGAGGAAAACAAAGAGCAGTTGAGGATAACATGGAAGCCATCAGTAAGGAACAAAAGCTGAGAGTTAAGCGAAGTGTGGGTGTGAGTGATGAGATAGAAAATAAGGAAAAGAAGACCAGAGGCAGGTGGAAGGCAGTGGTGGATGATACAGAGGAAGAAGATGGAATGAAGTCAAGGGAAAAGTGGAAAGCCATTATAACAGATGTAGAAGTGGAGGAAGAGGTCAAACCAAAGAGGAGATGGAGAGTAATTGCAACAGATCCTGAAGAAGAGGATGATAGCAGCCACCATGAAGAACCTAAAGCCCAGATATCTGCTGTGGAAGTGAAGGAAGCCAGCAACAACTTTGAAACAGAAGTGACAGTGACGCTCTCAGGGGTGCGACAGAGAGGCCGAGAACTGAGGACTCGGCGCATCTCAGACACTCAGGTACTGTAACTTGGCTATCATTTATTCAGCTTAACAGATTTTTTTTTAATCCTATTTCCCATAGCTCCCTGGCAAAGTAAATCAGTACTACAGATTTACATCCTTTCCTCAACTTCTTCATGACTTGCATCATACGCTAGTGCTAACTAGAATTACGGTTCAATGGCAGAGTAAAACAGCACTATAGCTGTATATCCACTACAAAGAACTTCATGGCTTGTACCATATTCAAGTGTTAATCTTATGTACTACAGTTCAGTGGCAGAATAAGACAGTGCCGTACAGTATGCCTTTTCATCCTCTCCATATCAGTATTTCTCGACTAGCACTATAATCTGGTGTAAATTCCATGTTATAACTCAGTATTCAAGATGGAGAGAAGGCAATTCTGGGCAATGTTAAAGTGGACAGAGGTACAGAAGAGTATTGGTTAACATATGTACAGTAGGTCTGGCTATCACAGGGCTAGCTGATCGGCAATAGGCCTGGTACAAGTGTTGTGGAATCCCATGTTATGTAAGGGACAGAACCTATGGGCACAATGGCTTATGACTGATACTCTCCCAAGTGTCACCCTAATGACACCCGATGCATGCCCTAACCACCTCAAACTGCCCTTAAATGTGCTAAACCATGATAAACACAGTTAAGAACAACTGTACTTTAAGAAATGGTAGCCTGAAATGTGGAGGTTGACCAGACAATCACCCACACCATCACCCAGAACATCACCCCATGCCATCACCCAGATCATCACCACATGCCATCACCCAAATCATCACCCAGAACATCACCCCACACCTTCCCACACAGTCACCCATCACCACACCACTACTCCACGCCAATAAAGTCCTGAGCAGTCACATGCCCTGCATTGTGAGATATATGTCAGTGCAGTGGCTGAAAATGTCATATTTGGGCATGTTTGGGTGACATCCCGCATTGGAATAGATCTTTCTGTATTTTGGTAAAGCTTAGAAACTGACCAACAGCCAATTGTGTTATAGGCAATCAGTGTTATGGGAGAGATCATTATGGGCAATCCTATTGTATTATGGAGCAGCATTCCATTATGAAAGAAATTTAATTTAATATTGCTTGATATAGATACAGTACCTTTGTACTTAGAGTATTAAAAATAATAATTTTGGGTTTTAGTATTATGAAGTACTGTTGAGCTATGAAAGAAATGGCACTTTATAATGTATGATAAAGATAGCTTTGTACATCTGATAGAAAAACAGTTACTACAGATTCAGGAAGAATACCAGAAAAAAAAAAACAGATGCAGCCCAGCATATATTTTTAACTAAAGAAAAAATGAGGTTAGACGGCTGAGGGTGCTATGCAGATGTAGCAATCATGAGAGTACTTTAACTGGAAAATGATTAGTAGAATACCTGTAGGAAAATAACAGTAGATATGGTGCAGTACAGTATATACCAGTAAGCAGTTTTCATTGTAAGTAAGGATCTAAGGTTTCATCCTGTTTTTCATATTTATGTTACAATGATAATAAGCTTTCATTTACCCTAATCTCTTCATTATGATGATATACTGTATATTTTTGTTCTTGCTATCTTCAGATAATTTTATTCAGCTTAGGAAACACCTTTCAAAATAACTGTCATCATCTGACTGCAAGAGACATACCAGCTCACCTCAACTCTTCTGTCCCATCCCAACCCCACCTTTTCAGTAAAGTCCCCCACCCTGTCATTTCATCTCATGCATTATTTGCCATTAAAGACAAAGTCTCACCAACAGTTTCTTTCCGGCATTGTGTCCTACCTTCCATGCTTCTCAAAGGTCTAAGATTATCCTTCTTCCTCATACCCTTTTGTTGTAGGCTATGCTCTTCCCATACCCTTTTGTTGTATACTTCATACTGCTCTCACATGAAAGTATTCCATGCAGAACTTTCCACTGCCATGACTGGCAGGGAAGCTCTGGCAAATTTTTAATCATGATCTCAGTTCTCCTTTTTCTCCCATACTTCTCCCTTCCCATAATGTACAGAGTTGGTCTTGACTTAGTTTTCTTGTGCCTCACTCCTTAATCCTTCCAGTATCATTGTTTGCTATGCTGTGCAGAACAGGTTAATATCTCTGTGGTTTTCATGGTTTCTGCTAATACCTTTTTTGTGGATAATGAAGCAGTAACTCTTCCCTACCTGTAATAATATCTCTCTGGTTGTAATGCCTTCCTCTGTCACCTTTTCCTTTGGATAGTGAAACAGTATCTTGTGCCTTCCTTATAATAATTCTTTCCCAGGTGGAGTATGACAGCTGTGGTCAGAGCAGCAAAGATGAGTGCTTTGCCAATACCTTCAGCAAGACAGTGTATGACGATGAGGCACTGACAGCTGGAAGACTGAGCCGCAACCCATCTGTTCGCCGTGCCAACTCTCGTGACTCAGACGAACTTGCCAGGAGGCGCCTCAGAGCCCTCCCATGTGGACCAGTGGAGATTCAGGAGCACATCGATAAGTCTCCCGATGTCTTTGTGCCAACCAAGCGAACCATATTCACGGTACAAGGTGGAACAAATAACCCAGACCAAGCCAGGGCGACTCCAACATTTGTAGAAAGCCAAGATGAAGTAGAGGTGGAGTCTGAGGCAGGGTCAGGGAAAGGGTCTGGGACAGCAGCTGGGAAGGGACCTGAGACTGGACCAGGAGCAGAGCCTGAGGAATTTGGTCATAGGAGTCACAGCTGCACAAGAACACAAACCCAAAACAAGAAAATTAATAACAGTTCTCCTGCAAAGCCAGTGAATGTACCTGCCTCTACTTCAGGCTCTGAAGGAAAGAAAATTATGGCAGAAGTAATTCATGGTAAAATTAATGGGAAAGCTTCTGGCAGAAGAGATCTGACTCAGAGTCCTCAGGATGTGAGTGCAGATCTCATTCATTTGTCTGAAAGTAAACACAATAAGCTTTCTCAACAGGGCAGCCAGCCAGAAATAATCAGTACATTGGATGACCAAAGCACTAACTTAGAGGATATAAACAGTGAGAATACATCCACTCTGTGCTTACATAGTTACCCTACAGATAATATTCCCTCTCAGGCAGCTGTAGCAACGGCCACGGCTGTAACCGCTGCACTCCTTCAGATGCCAGGACCAACCAGTCCACCAATTGAGTCCAAAAAGAAAGTTCTTGAGGCAGTTAATGAGGGTGTTCCTGCAGTACGTAATATAATTAAGAAATTTAACCAACGTATCACAGAGAATCAGGAGTTGCTGGGCAGTCCGTTCAGGTCCCCTCCCAGCAGCCCTCCCTGGCACTCCCCACGCACACAGAGGAAACTGCTCGCTGATCTTAGCACTGTTTGTAAAAAAGAGGACACTCCTTCTTCTAAGGATACTGCTTACATAGAATCTAATGTCCCTAAATCATCTGGCCAGGACACTAAATCCCCATCTGGTGGCGTTGTTAAGTCTCAGAGTACCTCAGTTATTGCCTCTAATCTGGATCCTTCACACCAGATGCAGAGATCAGCAAGTGGATTGTGTGTGCAAGCAGGTATTAAAAACACAAATGAGGCTCACTTGAACAAGGCAACAGGTATTTTTTCTTCTCCACAGTTATCAAGATTGAAAGATCCGATTACTGGTGATACTTGGAGACCATCACCCAGTGTCAGTCCAGCCATCAGTCCCATCCCAACCGACCTCGACACTTCCTGTGACATGGAGTATTCAGCAGACAATTCTCGGCAGCCATCACAGGATCGTTCTGGTGCATCCTCTCAGGCAGAAAGCAGGAGTCCTGCCACACATCTTCGCGCACTAAGACTCAAAAGAGCAAAGGAGGAGTTTCTTTCACGTGGAGCAGCCCCTCTGAGAAGTGAGCTGAGAATAAATGATAACTCTGATCCTGCCAAAATGAGACACAGCAGTGGAACAGCAAGTACAGAAGACAGCTGGCGAGAGTCTGACGAATTCTGTGCTGTTGATCCTTCTGTTCATCCTTCACCATCTCTTACTGAAATAAGCTCCCAGGAAAAGGAAGAGACACATGACAAACCTCCCAAGGCAGCTCCCAGACGTCGCAACATTCCAAAGAAAGATTCATTTCGAAGGCAGAGTGCAGGCTGCCTTATGGAAGAATCTGATCCACTTTGTCATTCACCACAGGTTGTCAAGTCTGCCTCATCTGGAGGCATAGGAAGCAGCAAACGGCATTCTCGGTGCTCCATTGAATCACAGTCTCCAGATCGCAGAAAGCCGTCCATAGATCCATCAGTTGACTCCTCAAAATCATTTGGCTTATTTAGGATTTTTCGTCGCAACAGAAGTAAAGATAAGAGAGACATGCCAGCAGTCCAGAGATTATGCCGGCAGAGTTTACTAGTGGACTTTGCTGGTGGACGGACTCGAACACAAAGTGCCTCTCCACAACCCACTGCAGAGTCTCAGCTGCGAGCATTACCAGAGGCTGAAGGGGAGGAAGCCATAGGGGGAGCACAGTCTTCCAAAACACTGCCTAGGGGAAGCTCCATGGAAACCCCTCCCTCTGGCCCTGTAGCTCCCTCCCGCTCGTGCCCTTCCTCTCCTGTGGCCCCTCGCCGGTCACGCACAGCAAATTGGCTGGCTAGAGGTCGCCAGATATTCAAAAGCCGGTCGCCATCACCAGGCAAGAAGCCTCGGTGACAAGAACTTTTTACTTCACAAGAGCCAAGCCTATCTTCAAAAGTATATTGTTTTGTATTCATAATTTATCAGGGAATTATACAATGACAAATCAAGATGTTACTGGAATACATTTGGAGACTGGGCCACTGTAAAAAAAAAAAAAGTGTGTAAACAAAACATTGGCTCAGTGTTATAACTGACTGGTATTGAAGCTGTGATGTAAATAAGATCTAAACTCAGTCCACAGTTCAGATACTGTATAACTGTTCTCACAGTGTTATTTTCATCTAAAATGAGAGTAAAACTGATTGTGCAGTGGAGCTTCATATTTCTATACATTACAAACTCTCAAATCCAAAATGCTTGGGTCCAAAGGCATTAAAGAATATGGAAAATTCTGGAATGTTGAGTAATAATGATAACCAGTGATGCAATAAACAATCTATTAACGGTAAATATGGTGAAATAACTTGTATGTATTACAGTCTTATTCTGTCCTTATACAAAAAAAAAGAAAATACACATTGATTATATGAGAAAAGTTGATGTCAACACCCCCATTACATGGAAAAATATTTTGGAAAGTGGGGGTCTTCTGAAATTGGATTTCACATGGAAAAATATTTTGTAATGTGGAGGTCTTCAGAAATTGGATTTCAGAGTTTGTACTGTATTGTTCTAAGCTGACCAGTACAAGTATAACTATAAGCAGGTTTGTGCAATATTCTTGTTACAACATTCAGTACCAAAACAATAGTTCTTGTTTGTTTGTCAACCTTTGTGGTGTACTGAACATCTCCCCTCACTGTGATACTGTAAAAGTAGACTTAATTGCAGCTTCACAGACTGAGGAAAATTTATAAGTCTTGTGTTAATATATTTATATTGTTAATACAGTGTAGCTGTTTCTAAATCCATTTGTACTTAACCTTCATTGATGATCTGATTTTTTTTTTTCTTTTTATACTGTGTAATGCATTAACCCCTTCAGTCTGATGACACATTTCAAATTTTGTTCTCACTGTATCCTGATGACTTTATTTAGCTTAGAAAAGATCTCTCTTACTGAACACGTTAATGAAGGCTTTTAGTATTTCCTACGGTTCGAAAAGTTGTTCACAGATTAAATAAAACTGTGAAATTGGCAAGTGTAAATGAAAAAAATGTGTCAGTGGAGTGAAGCGGTGAAGATGGGTTTGGCATGTGGAGAAAACAGCTATGTGAGAGTTATCATTGTTGTTGTGGCCTCAGGCTTATCTCAAATGTGAACCCAGTGGACTGCAGGCTTAAGCTGCCATTCTGCAGTCCACCATCCCCTTTTCATGGGATAGGGAAGAAGCTGAGAGATGTTTGTGTAACCAGGCAACTGAGCCACCTAACTGCATCATTGCCACTATATGAAGGCATCCTTTTCCAGCACCTGTGTGAGGGTATATGGGTGAAGTGCTGCAAAATCTGAACAGAGAAATGAAAGTTCCTATGGATGAATCAAGCAAAACATGGGATGAGGTCCTGAAAGGGAGTGCCAGGGTTACACGATTTGATAGGTTACTGTGAGAAAATACAAATAGCCCTCCATATTTGAGGAGGTTATTGAACATAAACCCCCATGAACTGGGAAATCCACGAGTAATTTTTGCCCACCCGCAAACGGTCCAAGCAGTTGTAATTTAGTTTTGTAATTACCCAAAAAACCCATTGCAGTGTCCCAAAATATCACCTGACATTAGACTCCACTTGTTTAAAGAGTATATTGAGAGGAGATACCACAGGCTGTCCAGTAATCCCAAAACACACCTTAAATCAGTGTAATTGAAGGTGGCCTACCAACCCATGAATAATCAATGTTGTGAATACCAAAGTCGTGAAAAAGGAAGGTCAACTGTATGAAACTTGCAGAATAGCCATGAAGTACACAAGGCTGACTCTTACAAAATGTATGTATGCACACCGGTAAGCCTCCCAGGTCTATCTGTATACCTAGGCTGTTTCCCCTCTAACGAGGGGAGGGGGGCGGTTGCCAAGACTGGACGACACACTCACCAAAATTCTCGAGCACACACACACACACACACACACACACACACACATTTACTAGTACAGTATCTTAGCCTCCAAGGGGAGCAGGGATCGCTCCTCACCACACCACACCACACCACACGAGGGTCAACTGCGCAGTTCTGGTTAACCCTACCCCATCGTAATGGACCCATCCCCTTCCCCTGCACCTGACCCGATCAGCTTATCAGACCAGATGCAGAAGAACATCCCGTCGGGTGGTAGTTCCTTTTTACTCTCTATTTACATCAGTAGTTGGAGGGAAGCCATAAGTCACTGTGCAGTAGAGAACACACCCACTCAGCACAGTGTCACTCTCTCTCTCATACTGTCGCACTACATACTAGCACACCTCACACCACCATGGTCACACCATCCATAACCTCACTTCATACTGCCACAACACACTACTGTACGACACCTCACATGTCACACCCCAGTACCACACTTCACACCACCACACCAGACTACTGTAACACATCTCGCACTGCCACACCAAATGCTTGTCTGCTGGCTTGTCTGTCTGTTGGCCTGCCTGCCTTCCAGCATACCTGCCTGCCTACCCTTCAGTCAGCCAGCCTCCCTGACTAAGTTCCTGCCTGCCTGCCTGCATTCCTACCTTTATGTCTGCCTTCCTACTTGTCTACCAACCAGCCAGCTTACCTGACTGAGTACTTGCCTGCCTCTCAGCTTGCCAACTTGACCCCCTGTGTGCCTCCCAGCCCGCCTGCTTGCCAGCCTCCCTGCCTACCAGTCATAAAGGCAGGTAGGCTGGCAGGCAGGATGAGAGCCAGGAAGGGTGGCAGACAGACAGGCAGACGAGGGAGTAAGTGTCCGAATTACGTAGCCTAGCCTCAAGACCTGCACTTCCCATAACAAAACCCAGCACCAGCCATGTTTCACCCAGGTCCCCAGTTTTACTACTGGGTGAATAGGGACAAGGGGAAACAAACTGCAACTGGTCGGCATGAGAATCGACCTCTGGACATTTCACCCAATGCTCTCTCTCTCTCTCTCTCTCTCTCTCTAGTGCTACGAAGCCTCCTACACCACAGTGCAGTACGACAAGAAGTGAACCTTTGACTCGAATCTCACCATTTTTAACCCAGTCCTGTTTGGTGAGACGCACTGATACGTGGTATATACAGTGCGAAAGTCGATTAATTTTCATCTAACGCAACTGGTCCAGTCCTACCACAAATTCAACAAGCCATCGTGATGAGGTAAGGGTGAGGCTCGTATTCTCGTCGGGTAAGGAAGCTCTCTAGCAGCTCTTCCTGAACGATTTATTTTCCAAACTACCCTTTAATATCCTCATTTTTTTTCCTTATATCTTTGTAATGCCGACATAGATTACATGACAAACACAAGAAAACAGTAAAGGAGCAGAGTCAGAAATAAACCAGTAAAAAAGGTGTTAGTAAGCTTCCTAACCAGTCTCTCTTCTCACGTATGCTATCAAATCACCCTCCATTCTGACTACGGTTGGACATCCACTGAGCTGAAAAGGGTTAGAGAAAATGTGCTTGGTTTCTCGGGCAGTATGAACACCATTGAAAAAAAAAAAAACTTCGGTTCTTGGGCATTAAAAAAAAAAGTAGTGGTCTAGCAATGAAAAAATAAAAAACTTGAGACAAAAATTAATGAAAAGGGGGCCTATGGGAATTAGTTTTAGATGCATTAAAGGTGAACTAACCATTATGTTGATTGGAGGATGCTAGAATACGAATGTAGACGAAACTATAAAAATTCGTCAGTGATTTACTCTCTATTGTTCATTCTTTTTAACTAGAGAAAGTTTTTCGTCCTTTTGCTGCTTCTTTCTCCTCCCAAATAAGACAATACCAAGGCTCACCATCCTTTCTATAGAACTTCGTGACTAGCACCATATTCTAGTGTTCATTTCTTGTTACAGATGATTATTAAAGACTGAGTTGGCAATTTTATGCCTGGTTAAAGTGAACAGAGCATAGTAAGGACTCGGTGGCCCGTATTCCCGTCCGGTAAGGGGGCTCCCTCTCACCTCTTCCTTAGCGATTTATTTTTGGCTATGACTGGTTAATGTCCTCTTGTACGTTATTGATGTTGAGTATGGCGATATTGGAAGGGGTTAATGACGACTGTATCTAAACCCCCCCGGTTCAAAAAGTCTCTCCTACGCTGAATAGAGTTGCCGGGAGACAGCAATAAAATGGAAAAAATACGCCATGGCACTGAATGGGTTACGATCACAATGCGTGGATTTTATTTTTAATCGCGGCAATGTAGGCTACCGTATATGGGCATTAAATAAAGGACAAAACAACCAAGACTGCAAACATCTATACCATATACAAACACCTATACGTTACATGAAAACCTATACGGTATACGAACACTTATACGGTATACACCTATACGGTATACGAACACAGTATACGAGCACCCATATGATACATGAACTCATACAGTATACAAACACCTGTTCAATATATGAACACCCATTAAGTATATGAACACATACGGTATACGAAAACCTGCATGGTATAAGAACACCTATAATCAAAACAGTTACGCTAAATATATACGAGTAACTGGCACATATATGGACATACAACAAATTAAACATATACAGTACATATATTTACAAACTCTGAAGCACGAGAAATATTAAACACACGTACAAGAAAATACATACTTACACAGACGGCGTAAACACATTAAACATTTCAATACATACCGGTATACACATAAACACTGGGGCTAAACAACGAATTACCGAGATATACATAAGGACTTACGAAAACATAGCATTAAACCTGTAGAAATACTTAAACAAAACTGAATTTCTAGGACAGTACATTCATGGATTTTGACCTTTTTTAGCCAAATATAAGTACCGTACCGCAAATAACCCGAGGAAAGATGCAACTTTTATTTTATACATTCCTCTAGCAGATCAAATATGTAATCTATTATAGCCATGTTTGCTAAGGAATATAAACTGAAGTAGCGGGGTAAGTTTATAGAAGAAAGGGGTAATTTTATTTGACACACACACACACACACACACACACACACACACACACACACACACACACACACAAATCCATGAATGTACTGTCCTAACAATTACCAATACATGTTGAAAAAACAAAGATAAATACATGAAAGAACTTGAACAGGCCCGTGCTTAGGGAAAAAGG
>JAGKTI010000985.1:30665-53113 GCA_018397915.1 Birgus latro | reverse complement strand
ATGTAAAATAAGTAAAAACAAATCTTAGTGTAGGAGTTAAGAACAAGAATGGTTTGATTACCGATAATGCCTACTGACAGCATGTGAGTCATGAAGACACACAATCAATTTTTCAGTCTCAGTCTTCCCCTAGAATATGATTCACAAAACTCAAATTTACATAAAGGTCCCCAACTGCACTGCTGGATAAACGGATGTTACAAGGTAGGCTGATATGGATACTTGATCCCTGGTCAACATCTTCAAACAATTTTTTCATCTTGTTCTGCACTGGCTCCACTGTGTGTCTCCTGTATGGGAAACAGATGATACAAATGAATAAGGATATCAACTCATACATGACTCAACTAAAACCCTTATCCTAGTTAGGAGAAGGGTGAAGATAAGTTTCTACAAAATTAAATGACAACAAACTGTGGCTGGCCATAGTAAAGATAATGTTTTCTATGTGCTGGGAGCTACACCAAGTGCCAGAACCAGCTAATTACTTCCTACTAGCTGCTAGAAGCTGTTGGAAGGAAAGAAATTTATGATGTCTACACCTATGATGTGTCATAAGATCTGCAACAATGAGTAATGTAAAAAAGACCTGTATCAGCATAAGAATAAGCTCACATTTACTCAATCAATGATTATTTTACATTAATAATAAAATAGAGCCCTGTAAAGGAAATCTTGCTGTAAATATTTGGACTGACATTCTGTATTCTTAATGGGGCAGTACTGAGTTGGATGATGGCTTGATCAATGGAAAACAATAACATTAACTAGGTATGGTAAGTAGCACAGTGACGATGGAAGCATTTTCATGCTACACTCACTAACAATGTATCATAACTTAATCAATAACTTCATACTTTCTGGCAGTACTGAACTGATGTCCACACTGACCCACCGGCTTCTGTCACTAAGAAGGTTGTTTTGAAGACCTGACAGATACAAGTCTAGAATGCATTCAGTATGGATGTCGACATTTGTAATGAAAAGGCCATTCTCATTATCATTTAGATAGACATGACTTGTGAAAATCAAGGTGGGTAGCATGTAGGAAGACCACTCATCCTCCAAAGACATAAGTTTTGCTTATATTTGCTATTTCCAAGTGACATATTCAACTTAAAAGGATCTTTTGTAATGAAGAGGTTAACAAAACTTATATCATACCCCTCCAGTTCAAAAAGTTTACCTTAAAGAAAACAAAAGTGACTGGAAATAGCAAAATCAAAATACAAGATACATCAACAGGCTGAACGAGCTAATAGAAAAAATAATAACAATCAAAAACATAAACTTACCGTTCTCCATAACTTCTTCATTGGTGGCACTGGTAAGCCAAAATCTAAACTGACCAATCAGCTTCTGAGGGTCATCTAATACTTCCTCTTCAAGAGTACATCCCAAAGCCAGTTTCATTAAATTACTCTTGCCCAGGAAGAATCTGAAACATATAGGCTTTTCAGGCTTTTCATTATTCCATCACTGTATTATATGGAAAAGGATACACAGAGGGAGATAGGAAAACCTATGATAAGACAAATTAAATTATGCAGTAGTGGTATGGTCCCCACATTTAAAGAAATAAAGTATATATTGTTAATAAACTTGGAAAGGTACAGAGGATGGCTACAAAGATGATTCTGTACCAAGCTTGAGAGAGCTGCCTCATGAGGAGAGGTTGGAGAGGCTAAGGTTAACAATTTTAAGTGAGAGGAAGGTGAAAGGAAATTTCATTATCTTACTTAAAAGAGTCAGAGGGCCTGAAAATGAAGACAGAGGGGATCACTGTGTGAAAGATGAAACAACAAGAGGAATATGAACACAAAATGAGGAAGAACAGATATCTAAATGATGCATATCAGCCTAGTTCCCATATAGTAAGCAAAGATATTTAGAACAGTCTGAACGGGCAGGTGGCACAAGCAAAAACATTCATGTGTTCAAAAATGGACTGGACACAGGTCAACACAAGCTTAGCTTAAATCTTGTACCTGTATACTACAAGTGAATGAATGTACCTATTACACCTCAATATCCTCTCTTTTGTTACTTCTACTGCCCTCAGACTTACCTTACTGTTCTCACTGTACTGCCCTCACACCTACTGTACAACCCTCACAACTACTGTACAACCCTCACACTTACTGTACTGCACACACACTTACTTTACTACACTCACGCTTACTGAACTGCATTCAAACTTACTGTCCAGTGTCTCCAAGAGCATGGCTTTGCACTGTCACTGAAGTCCAGTATTCTCTGCCCAGGGGATGGATCTGAAAGATGTGTATCTATCCAGGCAGCTGCCACTCTTCAGACTAACTGCTGCCACCACATGAAGGCATCCCTCCCACCACCTGTGGACAAAAGAATCAATGAGAAACTTCCAAACAGTTCATCACAAAGGAAAATTATACAAAGATGATGGAGAGATAGAAACAGAATCACAATAAACACCTTACAAACAGCTCCTTTTCAAAACAGTAAATCAAGCTTGACTACATTCTATTTCACATATGAAATGTCATTTTCGTCCAAGCAGTTTCTTACAGTTTATGGAAAGCAATCTGCTGGTTTTGTAAGACAGGCTACCTCAGTATGGATATTCCTTAAGAGGATGCATATCTGTCTCTCCTCAGTAACAACATCCTGCAGCCTGTGGTCCACTGGGTTGATGTTCAGATGATCCTGGGGCAACAACAACAACGTCAACCCTCGTCCCACTCCATGTCATCATGCCACCTTCCCTCATATACCATACTCCACCATCCTGTTCTTTCATCTGAAAAATTATAACAATAAATGACCATAGAACAGAACAGAGACAGGAGAAAAATCATAGTGTGATCGAGCATTTCTGAACATAGAAAACAACAATAAAGAGAAATATTTAAAAGAGATAAAAAAATATGAACATGGAACAAAATAGTGAGGAAAAAGTTTGAAAGAGTACAAGAAACCAAGAAAATGGAACAGAATAGTGAACAGAGAAAATTCTGAGAACAAAAAGCAATTATGAACATATTATGAACATGGGAAAATTTGAAAGAGAGCAAAAAAAAGTAAACAAGGAACATAATAGTGAACAGAGAGAAATTTGAGAGGGAAATGAAATTATGAAAGAAGCAGATGTATATAAATAAATAAAATACCAGCCAATCCCATTCAATGTATAGTATATGGCTTTGAGACTTGGCTATGTAATGCATTTGTGGGTAGATAACCAGCCTACTCCTTTCGGTGGTATTACCTTTATGATTAAAATAGCCACCTGGAATTATTTTAGTGTTTTAGCCACCAAACTACCAGAATGATGAACAGAAAAGTTTCTAATGGAACAAGCAAAGATGAATACAGTATAAGCGTGATATACCTAGTGTGTTATTGCATTATTGTCTTTATAAAAAAAGGAAGCTGTTTTCACTATAATTAATGAAATAACAAGAATACCACAATATTCAAATAATAAAGCCTTGATTTAACATCTAATAAAAATACAGGTTGTTGTGAATTGCAAGCAAGAATATAAAAAAAAAAAAAACTCTTTTTACTAAATGGTACCCTAATTCTCTTATCTGCCAAGTCACTAATGACAAATCACCTCATGCTTGCCTCAAATGACTGTAAACCTTCATGACTGACAAATAATAAATCCTAAATGGCCTGTGTAGTGGAGGCTCTGTATTTTCAAAGTGAGAACAAGTATCACTGTTCTATCATGCCATGAATTGATTCAACCTACACCCAATTTCCATATAGCTACTTGTCATACCTTATCCACTTCTGTTTGTTTTTGGTAACATTGCTCCATAGACTGTTGGGGTCTTTAAAGACTGGTATTTAACAATTAAAGGGAAAATGGGTACTAACTGGAGTGTTGTTTTGGTCCCTTTCGGTGGGCCTACACCACTCCTGCAAACTTCCCTGCCTCCACATTCCCTAGGCTATTATAACCTGGCATATAATGGCCAATTTTTCTTCCCTGTGGCGTATAAAATGTGCAATGTGACCGCCATAATACGGAAATTGGAGGCTAATGCTCCTTCCAAGTGGTTACCTCTTTCCCACACGTTAGTTTCAAGGTTCCTAGCTCACAGTTCCCTTATCCCTAACGTTGCAAATAATACTCTAGCATATAAATACAACATTCTCTTACCTGCGGTGTGTGTAAGGCGCTGTACCCTTCCATATTCACCAGAAATAAAGCTTGAGGTCTGAGCATCCTTCTACACTCTACAGCCCTCCCTCCTTAAGTGTTCTCTTGTATAATGCTTAAATTAACACGCACAGGCACAAATGCACTCAAAGAAGGTCAATTCACGCATCACATTGGCGACAAATACATTCAATACCGCTAGAAAATGCGTATTGTCCTGATATTTGCTGGTGAACTTGTGAGAAGGCGCACAGCGGAGTGTTTGTTTTGATTGAGATCAAAGGAGCCGCCGCTCTCCTTCCTCAATTACTCTCAAATACTGCATTATTTTAACGAAAACAACCTCACTTACACATCATGAGGGTCAATTCACTTACCTTATTAACACTAAACGTCTCAAGCGGCATAAAAAAACAACCTTAGTCCTGAGATCTGCTGTTAAAACTAGGAGAAGGGGCCGACATTGGCAGCCATATTGCGCTAGGGAAGGACAGGGAGGCGCTAATTTTAAAATTCGATGTTTAGCGATTTTTCGTATGCGTAAGGTAATTTTCTTCATTCTTTGCATGCACGAAGGCAATATTTTTATAACATCGTCAGGCTAAATTCTGGTCTCCAAAAATACCCAGTAATGACACAATTAACGGCAACGAAAATTAATTCCGCCAATTGAGTTACATTTCTTACCTAGAAGTAGTTGCTTGTCTGAACTACAGGTACGAGTATAATG
Source organism: Birgus latro (assembly GCA_018397915.1). Taxonomy (NCBI): domain Eukaryota; kingdom Metazoa; phylum Arthropoda; class Malacostraca; order Decapoda; family Coenobitidae; genus Birgus; species Birgus latro. The sequence goes on along the minus strand of JAGKTI010000985.1, from coordinate 48,230 downwards.
AGACAAAAGAGCTAAAATTCATATTACACTATATTTTGCGATGATCATTAATTTTGCTCTATTATAGTTAATTATGTGTCTAAAATATGTACCAATTATAGAGTGGTTATGTCAAGTAGCTCAACTAGGCAATATCTGCACACTAAGGGCACATAAAATGACGTGACTGAATTAGTTCCACCGAAACCAGGGGTCATTTCATAAAATTTCTTATGCATATGATCGTTGGTTTATGCTTTTAATTTCATTCATACAGCTACTAAGCACTTCAAATCCTCAACAAGGTGAAACTTTAGCGAAAAATACGACTATACAAACAGGTTACTGATAATAATTCACATCTACAGCGACTTATTTATCGTAAAACTGGTTAAGATCTGTTATGGATGTAGTCTGGAACCCTCACAACCCCACACAGTTACCAGATCACGATAGTCTAGGGAAAGAGGATACGTTGATATTTTTATATACGAGGAACATGAACTTTGTCTAAAATGGTCTGAATTCGGTATTGGTCATCATGAGCGAAAAGCTTTAGGATAAACTAAATATTCAGGCTATTTCTATTCACTAAAGCAACCAAATCAGACGATAAAGGTACAGTTATCGTTGGTAATATTGATCAGACACATATATTTGCTTTATATAAGCTTATTAGAGCATCTAAGCGAGAACTTAGAAGCGTAATGACTGTAAAGACCATATCTTCACCCCTCTGTACCAATTAAAGAATCTCAGAAGATTGATTATTAGAAATATCGTCATTTTTAAGTTGGCCACCGAGGTGAGAGGAGGACAGCCACCTCGCTCCTGTTGGTGGCAAAGCCTATGGTCACCATGGCAATGCATTCGTGGTATTGTCGGCGTGTGAGGGGTTTTCTAGTGCCTCTTCGTTGGTTGTTACTGTTGCACATACCACATTTTTATTGTCACCTGCACTATGTTTGCAATCTATGTCCATATGAAAAGATATAAGTAACGTACAAGAGAATATTATAGTGACTTAGACAAATTCAGCACTAAAACTGCTCTAATGCCTACCAGTCCACTGAGAATACCGTTTTGCTACACTTACTGGCAATTTTCCCCTGCACACCAGAATTCAATATCCATCTCTGTACCATAAAAACAGGTGTGCCTTTCCCAGGGTTGGTGGCTGGGAGGGTAGGTTGATGGGCGGATGGGTGGGGTGGGTAGGTGGGTAAAAAGGCTGGTTGGATGGAGTGGGTGGGCAGGATAGGATGGCAGAGTGGATGGCTGGATGGGTAGACAGGTGGGGTAGGTGGAGTGGGTGAGGGGGTGGGGTAAGGGCAGAGGCTGGGAAGAGTGGTTGGGAAGCAGGGTAGGGTGGGTGGGTGTGAGGGATCGGTAGGGTAGGTTGGGCAGATGGGTGGAGGTGGGTGGGTGAAAGGGGTGGAAGAGAGGAATGGACAGACTGGTGGGTTGGATGGGTTAGGTGGATGGGTGGGTTTTAAGGGTGCAAGGGTGCGTGGGTGGGGTGGGGTCGTGAGTGGGTTTTGTGGTTGGATGAGTAGGCTTTGTGGGAGGATGTGTGGCATGCCAGAAGACAAAGTACGAGACAGGCTTACTACAGCGGGTGAGTGGATGGGTATATGGGTTGATAGGTTGGGAAAATAGGTCCATAAGTTTCATGGGGTAGATGAAATAGGTCCATGAAGGGATACCTCTCTGGGAAAAATTTGCCCAAGTGAAAACAGCTCCAATTGTTTTTAAAAGTTCCAAGGAAGAATTAGATCCATTGGAAGAGGTAGGTCCATGTGGGGATTTGATGTGTCCTCATGGGAAGAAAATAGGTCTATAATAAATCCACGAGGAAAATTGGTCCATGGGAAACATAGGTGACTGTAGGAAAAATTTGCAATAGAGGAAAAGCAGTTCCATGAGAAAAATAGATCCAGGGTTAAGTAGGTCCGTGATGAAAATGAGTCCATGGGGGAAACAGGTCCATACGGGTAAAATAGGTCTAAGGGGAAAATTGATGTATATGGAAAAGTAGAAGTGTGTGTGTGTGTGTGTGTGTGTGTGTGTGTGTGTGTGTGCGTGCGTGCGTGTGTGTGTGTGTGTATGTGTGTGTTAAACAGAGAGAGAGAGAGAGAGAGAGAGAGAGAGAGGGGGGCATAGAAAAATTGAAACTGAATAAACTTTTCAAAAATAAAGAAGCTCCAATGATCGTATATCAGTATGGTCCAACTATAACAGGAAAATTATTAAACTACAAAGACTTAAAAAATTAGATTTTAAAGAATGACTAGCCCAAAATCATGGGTGTAAGTGATACGATTCAGAGTTCATTGACATTCATCAACAGCATATAATAACAGGTAACCTAGACATAATAAAAAATATTAGACTACGAAAACTAATGAAAAAGAATTGAATTATCGGGAGGCTAAAGAAATCAATTGGAAACAAGTGTGAGAAAATGTTAACATAGCAGTCAACAAATGTGCTGCAGAATGGTGTAAACTAGAAGAATTTAATGAATCTTTTATGATGGAATGGAAAGTGAAAGTCATGCAAAAAGTTGATGAAAATATCTGCAAACTCAAGAAGCACTATTCTAGATGGAGAATGCCAAATCAGAACTCAAAGAAAAGGAGGCAATGAAGGATCTTGAAGACTTGCACAATTCGTATGTTTTGGTCCCAGTAGACAAAGTACATAATAAAACAGCAATCATCTGCGAAGTATATTACATAAAAACACTTTTACAAGAATTGGGCATGATAGATCAAGTCTCCGAAATATATATAACAGTTGGTAAAGAGAATACGATAATTGAAAAGCAGTTATCATACTCTTCTAGTTACGGAATCGAGGTAGATGATTATAACAAAAAATTACCATACATACATGTATGGTAAAACTGCATAAAGACCCCGTAAAATTTAGATTCATAATTTCCTCCAGAGTCTGTGCAACTAAATTACTGGCAGAAAAACTATCACATATTTATGAATTGATTCACAAGCAGCACAAAAGATATTGTTATGAAGTAAATTTATATACACGAATCAACCGTATGTGGATATGTGATAACTCAGAAAATGTGTGGAAAGGATATTGATTCCATCAATCACAAAAGAAATGCAAGAAACGTACCAACATATGACTTTTCAACGTTATACACGAAGATCGAACACGAGGATATAAAAAAAGAAGTTGGAATGGACAGTGCAAGTTGCTTTTAAAGGACTGAATAAGAATTTGATCGCTTTAGGTGAACACGAAGGATACTGAGTAAATAAAACAGATGGCAAAAACTTGACATTCTCAGAGGATCAGATAATAGTTATGACAAATTACCTGGGAGAAAACTGTTTTTTTACTTGTGGAAATATGGCATTCACACAGTGTACAGGAATACCCATGAGAACAGACCCAGCCCCAGTCATGGCAAATCCATACTTATATAGCTATGAATTCAAGTTGATGGAACGAATGCCAAAAGTTCAATATTCAGTAGTGAAGAAATTTAACAAAACTAGACGATTCACTGACGATCTAATATCCTTAAAAGACGATGGAGAAATGAATGAAAGGATAAAGGAAATATATTCGGAAGCACTAGTATTAAATAAATGACACACCGAAAACCGCCAAACAAGCTTTTTGAAAACTGATATCAAAATAGAAAACAAAGCTATATCAACAAAACTCTACGATAGTCAAATATGTAGGGAAACATACTTAGAATTCCACGGTACGGTGTATACATGTCTCAGCTGCTACAGGTCGCAAAGGCAAGTACAAATTTGGAACACTTTACTCAAGAATCCAACAGATAACAAGAAAATCCCCCAGGCAAGGATTTTTCAAAAAAGTATTACGTAAGACATTAAAGAAAACGTATCATCGTCACCATATAACTCCTTCAAACACCTGAAAGGAGAAATACGTAGTCTTACAAGAGAAATATTTGATACTGCTACGGATACAATATTATCCCAGGGCCGTCGACGGGAAGAGAGAGCTCACGTGATCCCCTCTGGCTCTGTGGCAGATTAAGACCGACTACAACAAAACCAATTATACTTACCAGGTTGGACTCAACTGGGTGCTACTCAATCGATCATAACAACAACAAACTATTCCTTTCATTTACAACGACCAGTTACACATACCAATTAAGACTCAACTGGGTGCGACTTAATCGACAGGACAACAACAAATCATTCCTACCAAACTGAACTCCACTGAAAACTGCATACACAGTATGTCCTATCTTTTCACAATTGTGTGTGTGTGTGTTCATAGACGTACAGACATCCCGATAATGAAGAGGCAGATCACTGTGCCCGTTCGGTTATTTCCCTTTACACACTTCTGTTTCGCTTAGTTTAAAGGCTCCATTGTTCATCAAATAGTGGCTGTCTGCACGACTTGATTTATTACAAATTCTCTGTTTCATAGTCGGAGTAAATAAAAGATGGAGACGGACCACTAGCCCCAGCCGCACAGCCCCGAGCCCCGACGGGAGGGTGGGGTAGGGGTGGGGACTTTAACGAAGCTCTTCTGACGTCTCCTCACAAGTCCACCACTACGAGTAAACAGACAACGGTGAGCAAAGTTGTCCTGCCGCATGCCCTTGCTTGCGCCAATCTCTGTTTCGCAATAGGTTTAATGTGTGGAGTTAAAAGTGCACGTAGTTTAGTGTACAGCAGACATTTAAAGAATAGACGGTTAGATAAAAGCGTCTGGGAGTGTAAGCTGACCTCTCCGTGTTAGCGATACTCTGAGAAAGGTCAGCAAAGGAGAATGGTCAGGGGTTAATCCTAAGAGCTAGTGAAACGGTAACTTGGGCTTTCCCTATCATCAGCTTTCCATCCTCCTCGTGAGTACCTCCCTGATCAGTTGGTGCCACAGCCTACTCCTTACCCAGCTCAGTGCTCGGATCTTTCCTCTGTCTTTAATGCCTTACTGTTACAAAACTGGCAGTCTCTCTGGTCACAAACCACACACACACAACATTTTTTTTTTTTTGCTCATAAGTCTCTCCCTGGTCCTCCCCTAGACTGTACATTTTTCTCTTCGTATAGGCCATATTCGACTCACTTTGTAAACTGCCAGTCACGTCTCAGTGTCTCCCACGCACTACACTGTCCACTGCTCAATAATATACGGCATAACTTCTTCCCACACCTGGCTTGACTTAGTAGGACCCCTAACATTAGAGATGTTGAACGTCCATCTCCCTCCTTTTCCATGGCTCGTCTCATGTTCTTTCCCAGTCACCTTTACATCCTCTCCAGTTTATTCATCTCTCCTCCTACCCACAGCATATATCTCCTTTATGTGATCTATTTTACACTGTCCCTTTCCACAAGAGTCATTCGCTGCCTCACTGTCCATGGTTTTTGTCTCCTGGTGCTGGAATGTTCATGCAATCAATCATCTCATGGATAAGCTGATGAAATATAATGGAAGAGTTGTTTTTTTTTCGTATCCAGACGGGTGGGCGGGATGACACTGGCCTCCCCCACAATAAGCCTAGCCAACTCAAATTTCAAGAGGTATACCCCTGGCCCCCTTGCATGATTCTCCTTGGGTCAGTCCATAATTTGTCTTGGTACCCCACTGACGTCCCCATTTTAAAAATCTTATCTACGCTCCGGTGGGTGAAAGAGGACCTGAGAGACACAAGCTTTATTTAAGAGGCTGACCCGAAAATGGCACCCAGGTTCTTCCAGTTACGAATTGTATGATTTAACCAATGTATCCCAGACTACCCCAGAGGAAATGAGAGAGAGAGAGAGAGAGAGAGAGAGAGAGAGAGAGAGAAAGAGAGAGAGAGAGAGAGAGAGAGAGAGAGAGAGAGAGAGAGAGAGAAATACAGAACACAGGACGAGAAACCTTAGAGCAGAGGGACTTAAGGAAGCTGAGAGAATAAATGAGAAATGAGGTGGAGTTGGAGACAGAATAATGCTTTAGACCTTTAACATTAATGTACTTTGAAATACATTTTTCTCTCTTTTTGTCCTACCGAAATAAATTAGCTACGGTTTACAGGATTAAGGTATCCTTTAGTTGAGTTTTCTTCTCTTTTCCAGCCTAGACAAAGTTAATTTGGTGTTTGCATTTGGTAAGCAGCAGCAGCAGCAGCAGTAGGCTAGCAGTAGTAGTAGTAGAAGTTGATAGCAGATAGTAGTAGGCCAACCATAGCCGTATTAGCTCCAGGTTCATGAGAAACGTGAAGCTGCTAGTCTTCTGGCTGAAGTTGCCCTCCTCCGGGAGTACTGTATCCCCCTTTTGGAGAAGGTGAGAGATGGACGGCTCTAGGGTACCTACAGCCTTATCGGTGCCACCTCATGAAGGCATCCTTATCGAACAGCCGTAGGAAGAAGCGTATATTATGAGCTGGGATATTTCAAGCAATATCATGAATTTTACCTAATATTATTAAGCTTTAGCATGCACTATTCATGCATCTTTTACATAAATACTTTAGCGCTGTATTACGTGAGAAAGAAAACACGTGCGTCACCTGGACGGAATCAAAACAAACGTGAGGCTGGGTGGCTGTTTCTCCTGTCTCGCGTCCGGGAAGCCTCATCTGTCAACTCAAGGACCCAAATTTCAAACTTAACAAGATGCCTAAGTCAAAGCGTGATAAGAAAAGTAAGTTTTTAGTGGTCTGGTTGTTAGTAGTGTGACAGAGTAACATCAGAAATAACATGGATTTTCGAATGGAGTACCACTTCTACAATTTTTTTTATTGATGATAAGCGTTCTGGTAAACCCCAACATCCCCAAAAGTCAGTTTGTTCAAGGAAATGGCTAAAATAGGAGTACGAATATCTGTGCCACCAAGTTATGGCTGAAGGATGCCAAAGTTTGGTCTGCCTGAAGGATGTAGCATTCAGTGTAAAGTTAGGTTTTGGGGGTAGGTTAGATGGTGATTATTTATCTAGCAAGAGTCTGCTAGCAAGTTTCATAGTTTTTCTTAACCTATTTTATTTACTGATTTTTCTGTATGTCTTTACTGAAATACTGACTCATATGCAGTGATAAATTTTGTCCCAAATCCTCCTCTCATTGTTTTATTCTTTTTCATGGGACAGAAATAACACCTCCAAGGCATTCTTCACCCCTAACCTTGACATTCTTGAGGTCTAACAATGGCATTACAAGAAGTTTTATAAATAGGAGTCACACAAACCAAACTTAATCTAACCTATCCAGTAATGGAGGTTTTTTTCTCCTTATTGATTGGTTAGGTGTGGTTAGTTTGTCCATTTTCCTTCTGTTCACAAGGATGCCTGTTTAGGACCAAGGGATGCCAGAGTAGGTCCAAAAGATGTGTAGGTTAAAGCCAAAGAATCATATTCTTCTGATAAAAATTGCCAGTTTTGGATATAGTTCTTTATTTCTACAGTAATAGGTACTTTCTTGATGCAGTGAAGGCCAGATTTAAACAGAACACTAAAGCATACCAGGAAAATATATATTCATACAGATGACATTTTTTTTTTCTTTTTTAGTGCCCCAGTATACCTGTTAACATTGACCCTCGAAAAATTTTCATATGGATTCAGTACGCTTGAATTACATGGAGTCCACAAGTCCTGATGAATTTATGAAAATATATTTGTGTAAGCAGCTTAACTTATAAAAATACAGAATAAAGTTACTCTATATAATTAAGCCTTTCACAATCATGGGTTCTAAGCTGAATCAGTTGCCTGGTAACAGAAAAAATAAATTAGCTACAGAACACACCATTAAGAAAAAATAAATTAGCTACAGAACACACCATTAAGAAAAAATAAATTAGCTACAGAACACACCATTATATTGAAGAGGAGAGCTATGATTTTTTTTTTTTTTTTATTCCACACACAATTACTGGTATATGAAAGAGGCTGACTGTTATTTTTCTTTTTACATTCCAGTTTCCCTCACCCAGACTAGAAAGAAAGGGTTGGAATCGAAGCAGCATTTAGTAGAGGAAATTCGTAAGTGCGTAGACAAGTATGCCCGCATCTTCGTCTTCTCTGCCAGACACGTTAAGACAGATAAGCTAAAGGATATACGACTCGAGTGGTCACATAGCAGGTATTGTAGCTACTGTCTTGGGGTTCTTTTCTGGCTCAACTAAGGGAAAAGATAGAAGGAGAAGGGGAAAGGGGAAGAGGAAAGGGTAGAAGGAATGTTGTTGAGGTACAGATAGGAAAAGGAGAAAGGAGGAAGGGGAAGAAAAAGAGTGGACGTAATGATTAGAGCATCGAGCTCGGGACCGGGGGGTCGCGAGTTCGAGCCGCACCCGGGACTGTCGTGCCGGGAGGGGTAGCGCCCTCCTGTTACCTAGCGGGGCTATATGATCTCATTGTAAGGTCTAGCTCGGGGGATTCTTTAATCCCTTTTTAATCCCAGTATTCTCCCCAGTGGCTGCATTTTATTAGATGAAATGTTAACTCCCAGTCCAGTTGCCAACAGAGTTTGAAGAAAAACAATTGATCTCCCAGTTCCCATTCCTCCCCTACATTGTTTGATACTATGTGATTGGTTGGTTAGTTGATTGATGGTTTTGTGTGTGTGTGTTTTATTACCTAATTTTAATTTTGCAGGGTTGTGTCAGGCTCATAATACTTCATCTTCTAGTACTATACTGTTTTATCCTGCATTTCATTGATTTTATTGATAATGATGATAAATATTATTATTATTTTTTTTTTTTATGTGTCCGACTCTGGGCATAGGCTTTACAGCCTGCTATCAAGGCCCAGTCGTCCTCCTACATACCATACACCTCTACATGTCACCACTTCGGCGCTTAACACCCACCATCCATATTGAATACATGCTAGGGCTGTCTCATACAGGACTGGTGTTTTGGTATTAGCGGGGATTATTTTTACGACATGTCGGCGGGTTAGTGGAGTTGAGTGAAGCATGCTATTTAACTACATGGATGGAGTGTTGGGATGATGAAAAGCTTGAAATGATTAACTGTACTGTATGTTTCAGATTCTTCATGGGCAAAAATAAAGTGATGGGACTTGCGCTGGGACGGACGCCTGAAGAGGAAATTTTGGACAACCTTCACAAAGTGTCACAGAAGCTGGTTGGTCAGTGTGGACTTCTGTTTACCAATGCCACCAAGGAGGAAGTTTTGGAGTAAGTTTGTTTTTGGATTGATCTTGTATATTTATGAACACCCTTACCTCTATTCTCTTCCAGCTAATGCCAGACATTTTTTTTTAGCTAATTGAAGCTGAGAGCAAGTACACGATTCTGTGATAGTTAACACTGGTGTCATTAATACTGCAGGTATGTAGGAGGATGAAATGCCCATTGATGCTGCATATAGGCACTGAAATTAAGACAGTGGAATTGCAACAATTTTCATAATCCTTGGTTAATCTCTATATCATTGTAAATGGTAACTGCCTTACTCATGTTGCCCCTGTTAGAGCATAAGGGCCTTAGGATGGGTTACTATAGTCCAGAATGTTTAAGGATAGAAGACTGAAGTATACTGTACCCAGGTTAGTGTTTACATACGGTAATAGAAAAACAAATGGCCCTCTCTGGGACCTGAGCCACAGCTTGTAGGACACATTGCATTCTGACCCAAGATTTCCACCACCGTTTCACCTTTAATAGTGCAGGTATTTAGAGAGGATGAAGTACCTGTTGAACTGCACATAGGAGTCTTTGCACTGGAAATGGTGGAGTTACAATAGTTCTCATATTTCTTCGTTCATTTATCCATGGTTATAATTGCTTTAAAAAATTGTCAGTATACAATATATGAAGCTACAGTGCGTTGTGAAACCTTTTGGCCTATCAAATGGAGCCAGGATTTTGTGGACTTGAATGGTGTGTGAATGGAAGTGTGGCCCATTGAATTGGGCAATACAGTATTTGGCTGCCTGGACGCTACTACCCTCACCCCGTCCTAAGGTGAGAAAGGAGGTCCAGATGATGATGACTGCATATATTTTAACCCTCTCATTACTGGAAGACGCAGGCTGCATCCAACCATGGGCAAGTACTTAGGATTTGGGCCAGCTCAGCCTTGGCCGAGTGCTGGGAGAACCCCCTACCCTTGTTTCCGTGCTTGCGATACTTCTTAAACATTTTATCCTCACATCCTTAATTTCACTTCTATCTCTGATTTTTTTTCCTCATAATCTTGAATAGTTGTACTTACCTATGGTGTTGATAAAAACATTTGGCGAATATAAATTATGCAAAAAAATCAAGGGACGATTTTGTTCGATGCAGCTTGCGTCCTCCGGTAACGAGCAGGTGAGATTAGGTTCGACGCAGCTTGCGTCCTCCAGTAATGAGCAGGTGTCTTTTGCACTGCAACACTAAGTATCGAAAGGGGTTTTTTTGTAGGAATTTTAAGAGGATGTCATGATGATCGTAAGAATAATAATGATAATTTTTCCAGGAATTTTGAGAGGGTGACATGATGATGGTAAGAGTAATAATGATACGATTGTTTCAGGTATTTTGAGTGGATATGATAGTAGTGATGATGATAATTCCAGGTACTTTGAGACAACGAAATATCCAGTGACTCCCCACGCTGGCGATATTGCAACAGAGACAGTGGTGTTGCAACCTGGCCTCCTGGAACAGTTTGCGCACTCCCTGGAACCACACCTGAGGAAACTTGGTCTTCCCACCCGCCTGGAGAGAGGGGTGCCGGAGCTGATCAAGGAGCATACTGTTTGTGTCGAGGGGCAGCCATTATCACCAAACGAAGCTAGCATATTGGTAAGTGCTTCATGCAGTTTTTGATACTCTGTAACCTTCTGAGATGGTTTGACTATGGCATGGGAACCAAGAATAAGAATTGAACAGCTCTTGTATTCTGTTCCAACTAAACCCACACTATTTTATTCAATTGAGAGTGAATCATAGGAGCCTGAGAGTTAAACAGAAAAAAGTATGCAGATACTTCTAATTAGGCTTGAAATATGATCCAGGATTCCAGAGGCTACAGTGATTATGTGGGCCATTTCGATGGGCATGTTGTTGATAATTTCGTAGTTTTGTGCTATTTCAGTTTTTAAATCCTACCTTGAGCACCACATAAATAGGTGGGAATAAGGATTGGGATGATAATGGTGGTGGTGGTAGTGGATTATGTAGCCTAGTACTGTATCCCTCAGGTGTATATGAAATGCCTACTGTATGTAAAGAAATGTGTTTAAAATTATGTATAATTGGTAATGTTTATGAGGTGGAGACAGGATCTTGAAGACTTCGATGATTGTGTGGACTGATTCCCTGACCTTGCAGTTAATAGTACTCCCACTTCTACATTTTCTCTCTCCTTGATTTTGGATCCAACCTAATTCCATCTTTCAGCCTGTTCATTACAAATACTTTTTTTTTTTTTTTTTTTTTTTTTTTTTTGCTGCCACCAGACATTTATTTGAGAGGAGATATTTTTGAACTGGAGGGCTTAGATTCAGCCTTGATTACTAGAAATCCTGTATATGTGGAGTAAAATTTTCTGTTAGTAGCTGAGTAAAAGAAAGAGGATGTTCATCCATTCATTCATCATCTAATCCAGTGTTGCCCCATGAGAAATGTAGGAGCCCGAGGCTAGGCAAGTTGGTCCTGACATTTAAGATGAGAGTGACCAGCCTCACTCATCCCTGAGTGGCATTATATGAGCAGCAAACCCCAACCATTCCTTGGATATAAACCTGCACTGACTCCGTCTGATTGGAGTGCCTTAATTACCCACTAAACCACCAGGTGCCATAATTTGGGCATATGGTTACCATCCAGTGTGGCAAATGGTTTCCTGATGTACAGGAAACCATTTGGCTTGTCTCTCAGTGTAGAGGATGTCATCTAATAAAAGAAGTTTACTGGAAATTACGGTCAGGATAGTTATGATGATGATAATTTTCCTACTTCCTGTGTTTCTCTTTGTTTCTGTAACCTGCCTCTTTAGGGATGAATTAGGCTCGGGATGATGATGATTATTATTGATTGCTTATGTCTCGCATATTTTTCTTCTTTAACAGAAACTGCTTGGGTATGAGATGGCCTTTTTCCAGCTTAAAATGGAATGGTGTTGGAACCGGCTTGATGGCACTTTTGAAAATGTACAAACTGATAGAGACAATGGAGAAGAGGAAGAATGCATTGGAAAGCAAGAGGGTATTGAAGAGGATGATAGAAACCAAGAGGAAGGTGATTCCATAGATGAAGATTAGTCGTAGTGTTGGTAGTCGTGTAGCTCTTTAAATACAGTACTTTGAAATACAGCCGTTGGATATGGTAAATGAGTGCATGAGGAAGAGGTCTTGGGTGAGCTAATAAATATATCTGAGTAATGGTGTTGTGTTACTGACCCCTTCACAATGATGGATCTTCATTAAGCTGAATACAGTTGTATGGTGGTAGCAAGAGCAAAAATATGGGAATAACCGTTGTCTAGGTAGTAGATGGGTAGCTACTATTGACTCTGGGATGTACTTGGTGAGTGAAATGTGGCTACAGGCTTGGTAATTAGCAACATAATCACAACTCAGACAGCAAATTCATCCACAAGTACATCCACATGGTTATCAGACATCTGGGTGACTATACAGAGTATGAGTCCAAGCAGAGATGTACATTTTTACAAATCTTTGCACATCTCACATTTCTTTTTTCTTAACAGCTTTCAGCAACTGTAGGGAAGTAATATGCTGGTGTTGTGACTTGGTTTAGCTAACAGTCCATAGAAAACATCAATCATACTATAGCCAACCCCAATACTGTATAGGTACTTCTTATGGAAACATGGTGTCGTTTTTATGTATGATACGTCTATGATAGCCATTGTATGGGGTTAACCATTTCACTGTGATGATATATTTTGCATTCTTGTCAGCTTAAAATGATTTTATTCAGCGTAGGTGAGATTAGATGTGATTAAATATAGTATTCAGTACTGTAGCTCCTTCACTTTAAGAGTCTTTGTTCATCATTATCATCATCATCATCCTACCATTTCATCCCACTTGCAGGTGAGATGAGTTGTAGTACAGATTTTTGTTAGGTTTAGTAGAATTGTCTAGTGTTAAGAATAAATTAAAATGTTGCTACAAAGAAATTTGCTGTTTGCCAGTTAGTCCCTGCATAACCTCTTTGATTCAATATAGTGAACCCTTGCTATGTTGGATGCTATATGGGGGCACGGTGGCTCAGAGGTAGAGCATCAAGCTCGGAACCGGGGGGTCGCGATTTCGAGCCGTGCCCGGGACTGCCATGCCGGGAGGGGTAGCGCCCTCCTGTTACCTAGCGGGGCTATATGATCTCACTGTAAGGTCTAGCTCGGGGGATTCTTTAATCCCTTTTTTTTTGGATGCTATATACCATCTTCAACAGCCACTTGTACCATTTCAAAAACTGTCTACTATTCAAGAATAAATGCTGCTTGACATCGTCTCCTTTGTGTACAAACAGCATTTCCTCAAGGTCGGACTAACACACTTGTAGATTGCCCAGTCACTTTTGCACCGTTGACATAAAATCATAATGAACATCTTAGTGACCATTTTGTTCATCATTTCTGTGTTTTGTGTTACCAGGTATTTATTTTTACAAAGATTACATTATAAAACTGTAGAGCTAAGATGTAGCTCTCATTCGCCCCTTAATTACAACAGGTCATAATCGTGCTGTCTTGAGACAACGTTATTCATCTTTGTCCATCCATCCATCCATTATCCAATCCTACGTTGCCCCATGAGGAGTGTAGGAGCCTGAGGCTAGGCAAGTTGGTCCTAATATATAAGATGAGAGTGACCAGCCTCACTCATTCCTGAGTGGCGTTATGTGAGCAGTAAACCCCAACCATCCCTTGGATATAAACCTTCCCCAACTCAGTCCGATTGGAACGCTGTAATTACCCACTAAACTTTGTACTGTAGAGATTTGTAAAGTTGGAGATTTTAGTTATAACTTTCATTTACTTTTTCACTACAAGAGGTCTTGTCTGGGGGTAGCAAGAATGGCAGTAGTAGTAGTACTAGTAGTAGCCTGAGGTTCATCTGAAGTATAAACTCAGTGGATAGCAAACTGAGGCTGTCCTCCTGTAGTTTACCATCCTCCTTTGTGGGAGTAGGGAGGGAACTAAGGAACATTTGCATAACCAGGCCATGGAACCACCCAATCATATCGGTGCCAGCAGTTGACGGTGTCTCACTGGAGCACCAGGTAGCAAGCATATAGCAGAACATGTCATTGGATTGAAGGGTTTGTTGTGGCCTCAGACTCCTCTGAAATGTAAACTCAGTAGACTGCAAGCTTAAATTGGCCTTCTACAGTCCACCATCTGTCTCATGGAAGGTAGGGAAGTTTGTAGGAGTAGTACAGTAGTAGCTGCAACCCCTGCCTCATCTGCATGTGAACCCAGTGGCCTGCAGGCTGAAGTTCTTTTTCTCTTGCAATCCACCACCTTCCTTTTGGGGGTTATTAAGGGAAATGCAAGGATGTCTGTATGACTTGGCAGCAGAGCCACCGGGTTATATCAGTGCCACCACATGAAGGGGCCCCTCTCCAGCTTCAGGGACATTTGTTTAACCTGGCAGTGGAGCAGCCTAGTTATATCGATGCCACCACATGTAGGTGACCCTCTCCAGCTCCTTGAAGACAAAGTCTAGGATGTGTGCAGGCAAAACACTACAGTACTTTATGGCTGGTTGAGGGGATCTTTGCCAGTTTAGATGAAGTGCACATGCCTACATTTAAATGTGAAAACCTATGAGAGAGATAGAGAGCATTATGAATAGGGCAAGTGTACATATTCCACTCATGCATTCACAGTAATTATAGATACTCATTTTAATGAGTCCTCATACAAAAGAAGAGAAATGTCCCTAACGTAGTTTGTTAATTTACGAAGAGGGAGAGAGACTGGGTTCTTGACCTTGACCCTTGATGTTTATTCCCCCAAGAAGATTGCTGAGGATATGGAGATTGAGTTGTTTGAGTTTACTGTGCATTTATTTTTGGTGTTTTTTGAAACGGCGGTGGGTCTTCGCCTTATTTAAGGTAAGTATGGTGCTGGAAGGTTAAGTAAAAAATCGTACTTAAATGAGACAAAAATTTGTGAGGCTGTGGAGACTGATTACAGTAGTAGAGATAAAAATACCAGTAATTGTTGGTGTTGAGATGGCGGTGGAGTTTTACCATATTTAAAGGTATAAACACTATTATAGAGCTCAGTGGGTCTAAACTGCTGTTCTCAAACTGGGCGCCATGACCCTCAAGGGGGTCACGGCAGGATTTTAGAGGGGCCATGGGAGGCTAGTGTAAGAACTAAATCAGAGCGTGTCTGTGAAATCGCACACAGAGTTCCCCTGCCATTTTCCACAGCAGATTTATGTGAATCTGGTTTTGCACCCTGCTACACATAAGAAGTACAGGCCGAAACCTGCTGGATGTGTACCCAGATATGAGATGCGCGTTACCATGGACTCAGCCTCAAATCAGACGACTGACTGAAGGCAGTGTCATCCATCCCACTGATATGTAACAAAATATGCATTCTGACTGATAGTTGTAACCATTAAAATAAATGGAGAGCACCAAAACAGATTTTTTTTTTTTATCATTATTTGTGAGGGGGTTGAGAGAATATTGAAGGGGGGCCACGAGGTTGTTAAGATCCCCATATTGGGAATGAAGTGACAAAGTAAACACTGGTCTAAACTCTAAAGCATCATCCTGTCTCCATCTCCACCTCCTTTGTTCTCGTCCTTTTCAAGTCCCTCTCCTCTAAGGTTTCTCCTCCTATACTTTGACTCTCTCTCTCTCTCTCTCTCTCTCTCTCTCTCTCTCTCTCTCTCTCTAGGGGGCACGGTGGCTCAGAGGTAGAGCATAGAGCTCGGGACCGGGGGGTCGCGAGTTCGATCCGCGCCCGGGACTGCCGTGCCGGGAGGGGTAGCGTCCTCCTGTGACCTAGCGGGGCTATATGATCTCATTGTAAGGTCTAGCTCGGGGGATTCTTTAATCCCTTTAATCTCTCTCTCTCTCTTTCTCTCTCTCTCTCATTTCCTCTGGGGCTGTCGGGGGTACACTGGTTAAATCATACAATTCGTAAATGAAGGAACCTGGGTGCAATTCTAGGGTCAGCCTCTCAAACAAAGCCTGTGTCTCCCAGATCCCCGGAGGGTAGATAAGGTTTTGAAAATGGGGAAGCCAAGAGGGTACCAAGGCAAATAATAGATTCACCCAAGGAAAATCATGCAAGAGGGGCCGGGGATACATTATGAAACCTGAGTTGGCTAAGCTTATTTTGGGGGCGGCCAGTGTCATCCCGCCCACCCGTCTGGATATGCAAAGAAAATTCTCATCCATTATATTTCATCAGCTTTTCCATGAGATGATTGATTAAATGAACATTCTAGCGCCAGGAGACAAAGACCGTGGGGCAGTAAGGCAGGAAATTGTTAAGATAGAAAGGCAAAAGGTAAACATAAAGGTTAACTTAATGAGATATATTCCGTAGATAGATAGAGGGATAAATTATAAACTGGGAAGAAAGTTGATGCGACTGAGAAAGGACATGAGGAGAGTAATGGAAAAGGAGGGAGATTAACGTCGACTACCGCCAATGTTAGGGGTCCTACTCAGTCAAGCCAGGTGCGGGAAGTTGTGCTGCATGTTATCAAGCCGTGGTCAGTGTAGTAGTAGTTGCTGTTCCCTAGGCAGTCTGGCCGAACAGCCCCGAGTCCCTAAGGAAGGCCGAGACCGGGCTTTCCCATAGAGCTCTCAAGGAGTGTATGTTTTCCTGGCGTAGGTGATTGTGTGCAATGCAGTCTTCCATGATGTGCTTAATAGTATGGGGTGCTGTGTTACATCCTGGACAGGCGTCAGCGACGGAGTCATCCAGCCTCTCCTGATAACTTAAGAGGGCTGGATGATGCCCACTTCTCAGCCTGGCCAGGTGGACCCTGTCCTCACGAGGGAGATAACATTCAGAAGGATGGATATCAGGAGACCGTGCATGTAGCTGTGTGTTGTCTTTAAGTGACTGAATGGAATGGCGAGTGATTTGAGTATGAATATGCTTCTGGAAGCTGATCTGAGGCGGGCAGGGGGGAAGAGATGATAGTATTTGTGTATGATATCGTGTTCTGGGTGTTGTTTTGATGTTCCTTGGTGTGTGTAGATGTGCTACCATGTAGAGTAGTGGATGTTGTGGGTTTGTGGAGGCTGCAGCGAGAATTTGGGTGCCTCTCATGTCTAGACGATCCTTGACTTTGAGGACTTTGGTTTCTTGGTGTAGGTGGTCTGTAGGTGTAGTAGCTGTGCAGCATGTGATTATTTTTAGAGCCTTGTTTTGTATGGTCTGAAGAGTGTTATAGTGTGTTTTAGTGAGGTTAGGAGCCCAAGCAGGGCTTGCATAATTCATCACTGAACGTATATATTGTTTGTATACTTTGGTAGTGGTTTCTTTGTTGTGTCCAAATATTGTATGGGCAAGTGACTTCAAGGCATTGAGTCTAGGTGTTAATTTATTTTTGGTGTTTCTGATGTGTTGTTTAAATGACATTGATGTATTGTATGTTACAC
>JAGKTI010000985.1:15369-30564 GCA_018397915.1 Birgus latro | reverse complement strand
GTTGTTTAAATGACATTGATGTATGTTACACCAAGGATTTTGTGTGTGTGTGTGTGTGTGTGTGTGTGTGTGTGTGTGTGTGTGTGTGTGTGTGTGTGGTAGGGGAGGGTTGTCAATGGTGAGATGTGGAATGTGACTGTGTTCTTCTGTCCAGTTTGTGAGAAGGGTCACTGTAGATTTGGCTGGGGCTATTTTGAGTCTGTTTGTGGTGAACCATTCGTTTAGTGTGTTGAGGTAAGGTTGGAGGATGTGTGTGGGTGTGATTGCGTTTGGTGTGTACGTGCAAGTGTTATTTCGTCTGCATAGGAAGCTTTGTGTATCTGTGGTGTGTGGGGTGTAGGTATGTCATGCATGTATAAGTTAAAGAGTGTAGGGGACAAAACAGATCCTTTGGGGAACGCCATTTGTGAAGTTTCTGATGTTCGAGGACTGACCGGCAAAAGTCACATGTGCACATCTGCCTGCTAAGTAGTTTGCCAGCCATCTTTTCGTGTTATTTTGCATGTTTGTGTTGAATATTTTGTTTTTGAGGTTGTGGCGGGGGATGGAATCAAAAGCTTTGCCAATGTCTAGTGTGGCAAGGAGTGTTCCATGCGGTGGCCTAGCTGAATTCATGCCATCAAAAACTCTCTGTGTGAGGTCTGTAAGAAGAGCGTTTGTAGAGTGTAGTGGCCTAAAACCATGTTATGATGGGGCTAGGGGGTGTGAGGTGTAACTAGTTGTAATACCAGTCTTTCAATGACTTTGGAGGGGGTGCAGAGGAGTGTGATGGGGCGGTGTGAGGAAGGTAATGTGGGGTCTTTTTTGGGTTTGAGGATAGTGATGATAATGCCATGCTTCCAGATGTTGGGTATTATGTTGTATAAGTAGCTGTAGTTTGATATGATGGTGAGTGCTTGTATGCCTTGTGGTCCAAGGTGTTTAAGATGTATGTTTCTTATGTTGTCTGGTCCACAGGCAGATGAGTGCTTGAGGTTGCTGATGATGTGCTTCGTCTGGCTGTAAGTGAAAGGTGCGAAGTTTGGGTCTGTGGGGAACTGTCTCCTACACCGGATGATACTTCGGTCGTCACGATGGGACACCGTAGAAGGATGTGGGAGACACCGAGACGTGACTGACAGTTTGAACAAATAAGGTAAGTCCAGTATGTCCTATTCGAGGAGGAGTAAGCACAGTCCAGAGGAGGACCAGGGAGAGACTAGGTACGAGAGAGAGATAAAAAAGTTTGTTTTGTGAGGCTTGTGACCAGAGGGGTTGCCAGTTTTGCTGTGGTAAGGCAATGAACACAGGGAAAAGATCCTAACATTGAACTGGTTAAAGAGAAGGCGGTACACATGAGAATGATGGGAAAGCTGAAGATAGGGAAAGCCGGAGAGGTTTCATTTACTCCAGTAATGGAAGAGAACGCCTACTACACATCGATCCGTGACCAAATTCGGCACATGCAACCATACTGAAGCCTTTAAACTACGTGAAACAGAAATGTGAAGGGAAATAACTGAGTGGGCACAGTGATCTACCTTTTCGTTACCAGGAATGCTTTATGTCTAGGAACACACACACACACTTCCACTCCTCCATAAAATCTATTTTCCTTTAAGACATATTTTCCCATCGGCCTGTCATACCCCATTAACCTGCTTTACCCCTATGGGCTTTTTTCCCCCATGGACTCATTTTCATCACGGACCTATTTAGCCATGGGCCTATTTTTTATACATGGAACTGTTTTTCCTCTTGCCTATTTTCTCTCCAGTCACCTGTGTTTTCTATGGGCCTATTTTCCTCATGGATTTATTTTCCCTCGACGGACCTATTTCCCTCCCATGAAGAGACACCAAATCCCCACATGGACCTGTTTTCTTCCCATGAGGACACACCAAATCCCCTCATGGACCTATCTCCCCTCATGGTCCTATTTCCTCCATGGGTCTTTTAAAACCCATTGGAGCTGTTTCCACTTGGGTACATTTTCCCCAGAGAGGTACCCTTTCATGGACCTATTTCATATATGGACTCACAGTATTTACCCAACTAACCTTAAGAACCTATTATCCCAACCTATCAACCCATATAACCATCTACTCACCCGCTGTAGTAAGCCTGTCTCCTGCCTTGGCCTCTGGAAAACCACACATCACACACACAAAGCCCACTCATCCAACCATCCACTCTACTCACCCACACAACCACAAAACCCACTCACCAACCCACCCCATACACGCACCCACAAAACCCACCCATCCGCAAGGCCCACCAACCCACCCCATACACGCACCCACAAAACCCATCCATCCACAAGGCCCATCCATCTGCCCAACCTACCCAAAACACTCCTGATACCCACCCACCCCTCCCCTCTGCCAAACCCACCCACCTACCCTCACACCCATCCACCCACCCATCTGCCAAACCTACCCCACACACTCCTCACACCCACCCACTCCACTCAACTGCTCAACCCAACCCACCTACCCCTTACACCCACCCACCCACTCATCTGCCAAACCCACCCCACCTACCCCTCACACTCACCCATTCCACCCCGCCTCTCTCCCACTAACCCAACCCTCTTTGTCTACCCCACCCTCCCATCCCATTCACTCCACCCATCCCACCTATCTACCTACCCAATCGCCCCTCCTCCCAATCTACCCACCTCATCCCACCCATCAAGCCTCTCCACCCACACACCCTCCCCGCCCATCCACCCATCAACCAACCTAACCGGCCACCAAACGCAGGAAGAGGCTTAAGTTCTTTTATGGTAAAGAAGAGGATATTAAAATCTAGCGTGCAGGAGAAAAATGCTAGTAGGTGCAGTAACACGGCCTCCTCTCCTCAGTGGATTGGGAGGCATTATACCACTTTAGCACTGTGTTTTGTCTAGGTCATTATAATTTTCTCAAGTACGTTATTTATACTTTTCATGTGTATATAGACTGATAACATACCGCAGGCGACAATAGAAACGTGATATGTGCAACAATAGTAAGTAAGGAAGATGCACTAGAAAGCCTCCCATGCTGACAACAATACCAATGCGTTGCCATGGTGACCATAGGCTTTGCCACCAACAGGAGCGAGGTGGCTGCCCTCCTCTCACCTCTGTGGCTACCTTAAAAATGACGATATTTCAACTAATTTATCTTCTAGAATTCTTTAATTGGTACAAGGGGGTGGGGATATGGTCTTTACAGTTCTGAAATCACTCAGTTCTCGCATTCATGCTTTAATAAGCTTAAATAAAGCAAAAATATGAGTCTGATCAATATTGCCAACGATGACTGTATCTCTCTCGGTTGATATCGTTCCTTTGATAAGTATAAATAGCCAGAATATCTAGTTCTCCTATATTTTTGGTTTATGTTTTCTTAGTATTAATGATAAATACCAAATTCAAACCACATTAGTTAGTTTTCATGTTTCTCGTACCTCAAAATTTATCAAGTCCGGGTTCCCCGAGGCTGCTGTGATCTGGTAAGTGTGTGGGGGAGTTACGATTCCGGACTGTATTCATGGAAGATCTTATTCTCCTTTTACAGCAATTTGTCTCTGTAAAAGTGAATTACCATCCGAAGTCTGTCTGTATGGTGATATTTTTTATTCAGTTTTCACCCTGGTTTGGATGTGAAGCGCTTGGTAACTGCTTGAGTGAAATTAAAGGTAGCAACCATTGATGATTTGCAAAAGAAATTTTATGAAAGGACCCCAAATTTTGGTGGGACTAATTCAGTCACGTCACTTAATGTGCTTTAAGTGTGCACGTATTCTCTAGTTTGATTACAGGAAGTAACCACCCAAGAACTGGTACATATTCTAGACACAAAATTGATCATAATAGTACAAAATCGATGAACAGCGCAAAAATATAATGTAGTCTAAATCTTAGCTGTTTGGTCTCATAAAATTGAAGCTTTAGTTAAGACACGGAACTCTTGCAGGTAAGAAACCTCATTCAATTGGTGGTTTTTATTTTTGTGGACGCTTGTTGTGTCATTATTAGGTAATTAAGGAGGCTAATATTCAAACTGAAGATGCCGTAAAGCTTTCCTTGTGTGCATGCAAGGAATGACAGGAAAAAGCCACCGTATAAAAAATTTCGCGAACCATATAGTCGTTCGAAATTCCCGCCTTCCTCTGTTTCCTACCCAGTATGGCTGCCGAGATCGCCCTTCTCCTACTTTTCACAGCATATCCTAGGACTATGGTTGTATTTTAGTGCCCTTTGAGATATCTGGTGCTAATAATGTAAGTGAAGTGACCCTCATGATGTGCAATGAAGGATGTCTTCGTTAAAATAACGTCATATTAGAACGTAGTTGACGAAGGATGCTGGCGGCTCCTTTGATCTCAATCAAAACAAACACCTGCCTTGGTCGCGTTCTCAGGTGTTCACCAGCAAATATCGAGGCCGTACGTGCCTTCTGACGCTAATGGGTGTGTTAAACAACAATATGGCAAGTGAACTGATCTTCTCGTGTTGGATTTGTGCCTGTGCGACTTAATTTCAGCGTTTTACAAGGGAAACGGAGAGTGGTAGGCGGAGGGTGATACAGAGGGACGCTCCAACCTCAAGCTTTATTTCTGGTGAATATGGCAGAGGACAGGGCCTTACACACACCACAGGTAAGAGAATTGGTATTTATATGCTTGGGTATTATTTGTAAGGTTGGGTAAAGGAACTGTGAGTGAGGAAGGTGTGAGAAAGATGTAGCCACTCGGAAGGAGCACCCTCGCTCCCAAGCTCATATTTCCATTAATATTATGACCAGTTAGTGGTTTATATACACCACAGGTAAGACAAGATGATATTATTATGTTAAACTATTATTATCATGGCCAAGACAATGCTCATTAAGTGTAAAAACAAGGAAAAACCATGTACCTTAAAGTGATATTTCTGAGATTGGCTGTAACTTTTTTTTTTAAATAAGTAATTACACTGTTCTAGTTTACTTTCAAAAAGTTCTGTTCACTATTATGGTCTTTGTTCATATTTTTTTGCACTGCTCTCTTCCAGATTTTTGTCTGTTCATTATTTTATTCTGTGTTCATGTTTATCTTTCTCTGTTCATGAAACTGTTCCATGTTCCTTACTGCTTGTCCCCACTCCAGATTTTCTCTGTCCTTTATTTTGTTCTCTGTTTACTTATTTTGTTATAATTTTTCAGGTGGAAGAACAAGATGATGAAGTGGGTGAAAGAAGGGAGAACGATGTGGTATGGGAGAAGGGTTGACGTGGCTGCAGGATCATCAGTATGTGAACCTGATGGACTACAGACTGGAGGATGAGTCACTACTGAGGAGGGACAGATGTGTCTTACATGATTAAGTGTCAGGTAAGAGGTACCATAGATCATGTACAATAAGAGATAGAAAGATGGAGGCCACGTTTCCTTGTAAGGAATCTTCATGTTGAGGTAGCCCATGTTACAAAACCAGAAGATTACTCTCAGCATTTGTAGGAAACTGCCAGGGAGGACTTAGTTAAATGTAACTTACTATTGCTGCAGAGGAGCTGTTTCTAAGGTGTTCTGTCCATCCATCATCTTAGCATAATTTTCTGATGTGGCAATGAACTGTTTTGTTGTTTTCATTTATTCTTTTGTCGACAGAATTAGTGGGAGGGATGCCTTCATATGACATCGGTAGACCTAAGCCCAGAGAATGGAAGCTGCCTGGATAGATGCACACTTGTCAAATCCATGTCCATGATACAGAAAGGGGGGCTGCAGTGGCGATACCAGTGTCACCAAGGAGGAAGTTGTGAAGTAGGTAAGTTTATTATTTTCATGGCCTCTTCTTAATTAACCCATTCCACCAGATTATATATTTTATATTTTCTTCTTCCTATTTAAAGACAGATTTATTCTCTTTAAGGCAAACTTTTTGAACTGGAGAGGTTAGTTATAGCTTTCAGTAACTTCACTACAAAAGGTCCTTCTAAGTTTAATCAAATCACCAGGAGTAGCACATACAAGCTAAACTAATGTGTTGGAGGTGAAAGGGTTTCTGTTTTATATATATTTCTGATGCTAGTACTATTTTCTACAGCCCATTCCCTGAGGCTTGCTAGTCCTTGTATGAGCTCCCCACTTTGATTTGATTTTCACATTCATCTCTTCAGCACAAACACCCACCATCCATAGTGTAAACATGCTAGGGTTGTAGCAGTCCAGACTTCAAAACACCTTAGTGTCATAGAAGTTGGTGGCTCAGTGTTGACTTATGATCATCATTGCCAAAAATGAAGTTGTTCACTAATTTATGATGTTTTGTTGTTCAGTATAACATCATGTAAATGCTTCCATCACCACTCTGCCATGTACCAATTTAATTTTATTGTTTTCCATCCAGCCAGCCATCATCCAGCCCAGTTTTGCCCCATCAGGAACACAGAAACTCAGTCCAGACTTTTACAGCAAGAGTTCCTTAGTTTGCTACATGTTACAAATCATAACATACATCTGAAATTCTCTTCTCCCATCAGTTTCCAGCAACTAATAGGAAGTGATTAGCTGGTTTTGGCACTTGGCTTAGCTCCCAGTCCATAGAAAGCATCAGCTGTACCATGGCCAGACTCAGTATGGTGTTATTTCATATTTTAAAACTTACCTACATTCTTTGCCCAGCTAAGATTAACCTTATCTCCATCCTCATCCTAAGATAATGGTTGTAGCTGAGTGGAACATGAATGGATATCAATTTTCATTTATATTATCTGTTTCCCACACAGGTACTGCAGAATGAAGGCAGACAGTGGATCCAGTACAGAATAAGAGTGGGATGAAAATTTTGCTGCATCAAAAGTTGGTCCAGGGATCATGTTTTGGCCTATCCTTGTAACATCCTCCATTCATCCAGGAATGCAAGTGGGGACCTGGTTAGGATTTTGACTGTTGAGGGTTGTGTTCTAGGGGAAGATTATGATAGAAATATAATATCTGTTCAGTTTGGGACCTACAGTATATGTATATTTGACTGTTATGGGTAGTGTTCTGAAGGAGAAAATGTGACTCAGCAGGTGAAAGTAGTATAGTTAGGGATGTGGATGTAAGATACACAGTTGTGAGTTGTGTTTTATGGGAAATTGTGACAGCAAATGAAGAGTGGTGTAGTTGGGAGCCTGACTGTAAAGTTTGATAGCCTAGGTTAGATTAGGTTATGTAAGGCTAGGTTAGGATACAGTAAGTAAAATTTAGTTTGAATTAGGCTAGTGGATGTATGTTAGATTAGGTTGGGTTAGAAATGATTGATATGGCTAGGCTAGGTTAGAGGTCAGCTTAGATCAGGTTGGGAAAGGTTAGGTTACCTATCTTTATCCCATCCACCATCCTACCTACAGTACCTGCCCACTCACCTTGCTTCCCTACCTTCCCACACTGCTACCTTCTTTAGTACTTGTCTACCTACCTAATCACCTTCTTTCTTAACTGTATATCCTACCTACTGACCTACTTACTTGCCCTCCTAAATACTGACCTAGCTACTTACCTTCCTACCTACCTGCCTACCCAGTTACCTTCTCATCCACTACTTACCCTCCTACTTACCTGTCTTCCTGTTACCTGCTTAGCCACCCACCCCTCTTGTCACTACCCTCTTGCCTACTCATTTCCCTCCCTACCTACCTACCCACCTACATATCTACTTCCCTGCATACCTACCCACATTCCCACCTATCCGCACAAACACACACACACACACACACACACACACCTATCTCCCCACCCATCTGCCTACCTCCCTCCCCTCCCACCCACCCACCCACCTACCTATGTACTGTACCATCTTACCTGCCAGTCCACCTACCTACCTGTCATCCCAGGTATCAGTCCACTAACCAACTTAACTAATTACCTGTATTCCTGCCTACCTGCCTACCTACCTAACCTTGTATTCTCAGACATGCTGTTTTATATTATGTATTAAGCAGAGAAATAGGGTTGGAGGAGTTGACAAGCCCAAGAATTGCACTCAAGTTCCACCAGTCAAAAGATGGATCTGCTAACCAATGTACCACTGGCTCCCACACAGTGTTTGTAACGTTGTTGAAATAAACATAATAAACAATCTTTTTTTTTTAATATCTTCATACCACATAGTTTAAGTTATGTTTAAGATTGACAGTTTACTTATATTATTATTGTAATTCACTCCAAGTCCTTCATAATCACGAAAATGATTGATAATATTGTGAAAAATACGAGTCAATATGATTTATTGTCATATTCAAGTAATGTGGAGGTTTATTAATAAATATTGACCCTAATGTAAGTATATGGTCGTTTTTGCATTCCTTTATTACACATCACAAAAAAATGTAGAAGTATATAAAAAGTCAATGGCGATGTTTAAGAGCCATTGACTGAGCAGTTACTTGAGAATTTTACAGAATGCTTAACCCATTATGGTCATCTAGAAGTGCTCTGGAGACGTTTATGAATAAGTCCCTAAATTTTTTTTTATAAATATAGCATGTGTTATTTATGTGAAATAAAAATGATGAACTAAACTGTATTTTTCTAAATAACTGTATGCTAATGACGCACGATAAACACATCAAAGTCAGTGCAGTTCATATACATAACGAACAGTATTCATGACACCATAAGAGTGATCTGAGACGTTTATGAATATGACCCTAAAATTTTTTATAAATCCTTGATTTTTGCCATTTTTGGCCTAAACAGCTCATCATGAGGTCCCTTCCCTGAGTTGGATGACGTCACGCTCCCGCCAAGGACCTCTGCAAATGAGCTTTGCAACCTGACCAGCAGATGGCTCTGGTAGATGAGCCTTGTTTCATAACTTGATCAACAGATGGCGCCACCGTCG
Source organism: Birgus latro (assembly GCA_018397915.1). Taxonomy (NCBI): domain Eukaryota; kingdom Metazoa; phylum Arthropoda; class Malacostraca; order Decapoda; family Coenobitidae; genus Birgus; species Birgus latro. Next base: position 21,723 of record JAGKTI010000985.1, on the reverse strand, counting down.
CTCTTCAGGGAAGGGGCCTGATGAAGTGCTGTTCAGCCTAAAAATGGCGAAAATCAAGGATTTATAAAAAATTTTAGGGTCATATTCATAAACGTCTCAGATCACTCTTATGGTGTCATGAATACTGTTCGTTATGTATATAAACTGGACTGACTTTCATGTGTTTTAGCATGAGCCAATAGCATACGGTTATTTAGAAAAATGCAGTTTAGTTCATCATTTTTATTTCACATAAATAACACTAGTTCTATTACATGTGGGGTAGCAGGCAGACAGATACATAAATAAACAATGTACGAGAACACTATTCAAGCTTAGAACAGTTTATGAATACGCTCTGTTGGTGGATGCAGGGACAATAGGTAAAATGACAGTTTCGATATTTTTTTTTTTACATTACACTTGTTTTTATAGGTTGTGGAGGAGCCTTTATTACCATAAGTCTTCCCAAAGCTGAATAAAGTCGTCTGGTGATCTTTCATTAGTTTTACTTGCTATCTCGTATTTTTCTATTTTTTTTAGTTTAGGGCAGACCTCTAGCAATAAAGGGGTTAATGAAGGCTGTACCTAACTCCTTCAGTCTTAGAAGTGTCTCCTGAGATTAAGGAAACAGTTCCAATTAACAAAATAACAATAATAGTAATAGAAGTAGTAGTAGTAGTAGCAGTCGTAGTAGTAGTAGTAATACAGTAGTAATACACCGATTTTTTCACATTCTTGGCAATTTCGTTTTTTTTTTATGTGGCAGATTACTGTTTTCTGAATGAAACTAATGTTGAGCTGTTTAGTAGTAGTGATAGTAATTGTTGTAACAGTGGTAGTAGTAGTTGTACTAGTAGTAGTAGTGGTGGTGGTGATGGTAGCATTAGTGGTAGCAGTAGTAGTAGCTGCATCCCATGGGCATCTAAACGTCAGCCCAGTGGACTGCAGGATACCACCGCTGCAGTCCACCAGCATCCTTTAACGAGGTACGTTTATGCAGCATCCTTTAACGAGGTACGCTTATGCATCTGGGTAGGTCCTCTGCAGGGGTACATCGGCTCCACCGCACGAAGGCGTCTCTCTCCAGGCCAGCGTTGATCTGTTGAAAATATTAGCATAAGACAAGAGAATAATAAGATGTAATATGCAAAATGAATCCCGTGGTGGAAGTAGTGGTGGTGGTGGTGGTGGTGGTAGTGGTGGTGGTGGTGGTGGTGATAGTGGTGGTGGTGGTGGTGGTGGTAGTGATAGTGGTGGTGGTAGTAGTAGTAGTAGTAGTAGTAGTAGTAGTAGTAGAGATGGTTCGGGCTGTCCTGTTTCCTCAGAGACCTATTTTCCCACTACCCACACATCAACGCTGCCCCACCCTGCCCACCACACCCATCTACCCACCCAGCCCTGCCCCACCCATTAAATCGCACCCACCTACCCTGCCCCACCACACCCACCCACTCTACCCCACTACACCCACCCACACTGTCCTGCCACACCCACCTACCCACCCACTCTACCCCACCACACCGACCCACTCTACCCTAACCTGCCGCACTACACCCACACATATTACCCCACCACACCCACCCACATTGCCTTACCCTACCACACCACACCCACCTACGCTGCCCCACCCTATTCAACCACACCCATCCACGATGCTCAACCCTACCCAACCACACCCACCCGCCCACCAAGCCCCATCCAATCCATACATGTTCTTTCACCATCACATACTTAAGAAATTAGCGATAAAAGCGGGGGGGGGGAGGGTTCTCTACACATAATAAACCCCTTCAGTACGAGAGGCGCTTCCTAAGTTGAAGGAATGATGATGATGATGAAAAGGAGGAGGAGGGACTGATGACGAATGAAATAAGCTACCTAGTGATATAGTTGCTGCCCCTTCCATTGAGAGTTTCAAGCATAGGCTAGATACGCATATGACAAATAAGGCGTGGGTATAAAAAAAAATCTCATAACCATTACTAAATCATTCTTTTTTTCTTTTCAGGTTATACTATGATAGTCTCCTTTTCTCCTTTCACACCTTCCTGTAAAATTCCATGCCAGCTTTTCTATACTGCGTGGTGTTCTTTTTTACTTTACGTACCGGCTTCGGCTGGAGGGTTTGGAGGGCGGGGGAGAGCCATCTTCTTTTCTATCCTTATCTCATTCAAGTAGTTCAGTTACTTTTCTAGAAGCTGCCTAGCATAGGCCAACCAGCCTACTGCAGTTATCCTCTCTTCTTATGTTCTTGTCATCATCATCATCATCCTGCCCTAGGGTGGGAGTACCAACGTCCAGACAGCCCAAATTTGCCTTATCCAATGGGCCACGCTTCCATTCACTCACCTTTCAAGCCCCCCGGAATCCTGGCTCTATCTGATTAGCCAAAAACATTCAACACGTTCTGTAGCTTCACATTAACGTATCCGACAGAGTCAATCCGGACTCTGTCACGTTAAAGAGGGAGCCAAATCCCTGATCATGCGCGTCTCCTCGCAACATTCATCCAGCCAGCTCGATCTCTAGACAGTACCCTAGCCTCACCGACTTCCAAACCTCTCTTCCTCACACACTCATACATCATATCCCTCCACCTTCACCTTGGCCTACCTCGCCTCCTCCCTCTTTCAGATTCTCTCAGGTATACCTTTCTCACCACTCTATTGTTATCCATTCTCTCCACATGACCATACCATCTCAGTACACTCTCTTCGATTCCGGTGTCCACAGACTTCCTCACTCCACATCTTTCACGAATCACATTATTTCGTATCCTATCCACTCCCTGTACTCCACATACATTCCCCAGCAGTCCCATCTCCACTGCTCTCACTCCTGACTTTTCATTTTCAAGCCCCATCATAGTCTCATATCCATATATGAAAGTTGGCACTAAAACTCCTTCATGTAAGCCTCGTGCAGCTGCAACACTCAAGCCTCTGTTTCCTATCAAGGCCTTCACTGCACCAGCTACTTTCCTTCCTTGTGTGACTCTACTTTCCCCTTCTTTTACACATTTTCCTCTCTTTTCTGTCACGGTACCCAGGTACTTGAACTCTCTCACAAGTTCCAGTATCTCTCCATTCATTGTAACATCGCACTGTGAGTCGCCTTCTTTCTCAGTAACCATCACTTTACTCTTTTTTACATTTACTCTGAAGGCCCGACACTCACAGACATCAGCAAAACTCAGCAGTCCGGTATTTGCAAGTAGTACTGAATCATCAGCATACAACAAATTTAAGATATTCCATCCATTACCAACGCCATCCCCTTCTCTCATCACCCCATCCATATACAATATATATTGAACAACCATGGGGACATCACACAACCTTGTCGCACGCCCACATCGAACGTGAACCATTCACTAAGATACCCATTTACTCTTACACATGCTTCACTACCATCATAAAACCATTTGACGGCATCTAGCAGCTTACCATCTACACCGTACATGCGCAAAACCTTCCACAGTCCTTCTCTATCTACTTCGTCGTATCCTTTTCCCAGATCCATGAATGTCATAAACACTTTATAGTCCTTCTCACAAGCCTTCTTCACTATCTGTCTTACAGCAAATATTTGATCTACACATCGTCTGCCGCTCCTAAAGCCACCCTGTTCATCATTCACTTGGACTTAAGTGCTGATATCGCTCTTTCTCTATAATCCATAGACCTTCCCTACCACGCTCATTAAACTTAGGCCACGATAATTCTTGCACTGACTTCGCTCACCTTCATTTTTGTACACGGATACAATCACAGTCTTTTTCCACTCTGCTGGCACAGTTTCACTCATCTACGCCTTCTTACATATCTCCAACTAGCACTTCATTCCGCTCTCTCCACTACACTTAATCATCTCTGCATACACCTCATCAAAGCCAGCTGCTTTCCCATTTTTCACCCGCTTCACAGCGCTCTTCACCTGTGCGAGTGTCACGTTTCCTGGCACTGCATTCCTTCTCTGCACACCCCCAGAACCAATCCTTTTTTACAGTTGCTCATCTCTTTCTATTCCCATTCATCAGGCTTTCAAAATATTCTTTCCACCTGGTCCTTACTTTATCTCCATGGGTTAATAATCTACCACGTACATCCTTCACACTTTCACATTTCTTTTCGCTGTCACTTCAACATTTCTTCACCTTTCCAGAATAACTTCCTATTTTCAGCGAGGTTTGCATTCATTTTTCTTCCCAGATCATCATTTACCCCCTTTTTCCTCGTCACTGGTCTCTTTACATGCTTCATCCTCTCAATATATTCGGTTCTTATTTCCATTGGGCCCCTGTCCTGTAACCATTCTCGCTACTTCTTCCTCCTTTCCTCCACTGCTCTCTTAACCTCTTCATCCCACAATGCCATACCTTTCTTCTTTGTTATTATTCTTGTCACGCAACACACAGCTTTAGCATTCCAAACTAAGCAATCCCTATATGCATTCCACAGGCTGTCCAGATCCATTTAATTCCAATCCATGGATTCTAACTCCTTCCCTACTTTGGTCCTGTATTCATCTGTCATTTCTTTGATCCTCAGCCTCTCGACTTTCAGTTCTACTACTAATAATCAGACGCCTCCAGAGTTAATATCAGCCCAAACTATCCCCACTAATGCATTCTTCCCTAATTTCCTAAGTCAATAAAAAAGAAAACACTAAGCTTTCCATCCCCACAATACGCTCGCTTTTAGAACGCTTTTATGACAGAGAAAATGTGTGGGTAGTATCCTTCTCTCTCCCCTATATTCATCTACACCTACTTGTTATGGTAGACAGCCCATTCTGCCTTCTCGTCCTCGTCCTCTTGTACTTCCTCCTTGTCCTCGCCCTCGTCCTCCTTCTCATCGTGGTGAGTGTAGAACAAACAGGTAGTCACATACAAGACGTAGCTCTCTCCAAGGGCGTCTTCACCTACCCAACACCACCTGAGAAAGTAGATAGAGAGTACAGGGCCAGACCCAGCACCTTGGAAGAGGAAGAGGGGCGTGATTCCTAGCAAAATTACCAACCAGGACTGATTAATAATTTTGTGAAGCAACCAAAACATCCTGCTGCTCACAAAAACCAAATGAGCCGTCCCCACCACACACAAGACTGCAGAGTGTCATGTATGAACCATCCTGTATTAAATAAAGGCCAGCACTGATTATCCTGTATTAAATAAAGGCCAGCATTGATTATCTTGTATTAAATAAAAGCCAGCATCGATCATCTTTTATTAAATAAAGGCCAGCATTGATAGTCCTGTATTAAATAAAGGCCAGCATTGATTATCCTGTATTACATAAAGGCCAGCATTGATTGTCCAATATTAAATACATGCCAGCATTGATTATCTTGGCCTGAAAATGAGCATCTTATAGACAACACATTTCTGTATATTCAGTATATTGGGATTAAATTTACTAAGTCAAAAAGTGACTAGTAACCCTAAGGTGTCATTACCATCTCAGAAGGGTTTGCAAAGTCCATAAAATTGTTTAAAATAACTATCCTCCAATACAGGTATCTAAGCAGCCCACAATTATTTTTCTGTCATTGATATCCAAACATCTCAGAATTTTAAAGTCCAAAAATCTGCTCCTAATACTATAATACTAACTGGTAACTTTTGAGTCCTGTAATATTGGTACCAGTATTTCAAAAATTTACAAAGTCCAATAATTTTCTCTAAATAATACTGACTGGCAGCTTTCAAGTTCCGTGATAATGGTATCAGCATCTCAAAATTTTACCAAGTCCAAAAATGTGATCCTAATATCAATAGCTGGCATGTTTCAAATCCAAGCTGGCCACCCAAAATTTCACTAAGTCGAAAAATTCCCCATTTATTTGGCCAGCTGGCAGCTCAAATCCAAGATGAACCGTGTGTGTTGAAGTGAGTGCTGTCTGTACAGTTGTGGACAGAAACACTGATCCAGTTTGAACGATTATGGAACTCGTACTTGATATTCTGAAAAGTTTGAAGGGCACTAAAGAGTACACCTCACTGGGTTTCAAAAGTCACTGCTCAGTTCTGCTACATATTCGTTCATGACATGGACCGGTAGTGATGTCTGCAACTGTACATTTTATCCTATTCATTCCGAAGCTCCCCCATCCCTTTCCCCTTTCCTCCCTCACTTCACTACTAGCAGTATTGGTGAGGGGGATCAGGGAAAAGGGGTGTCATTCTATTTTATTTTATTTATTTATTTTTTGGGGGAGAGCCCCCTTTCATATTATAAATCCTTTCTTTCATTTCAGCTTGTATCCGGAAACTCTCCTCATTACCAAAGGCTCGACGCGGAACCTGCTTCCATTAAACTTTACCATCGACTTCGGATATACTCGTATTTGGGGGTCCAAATAACCATTTTT
>JAGKTI010000985.1:0-10398 GCA_018397915.1 Birgus latro | reverse complement strand
GCCTTCAGATGGTTTGATTCAACTTATTTCAGACTGTAGAGATATCTGATAAAGTCTTCATTAACTCATTCAGTACAAGAGTTCTCCCCCAAGCTGAATAAAACTGTCAGGAGGTAGGAAGAATAAGTTAATAAAAGATGTCAACTGACCCAAAGGGTTGTTTCATGTACATGGTTATTCAAGGTCCATTCCTTTCCTATACTACAAATATACTGAGGGGAAACAATAAATAAAAGTAATTTTTCATTATTTCAAAGATTATTTATTGCTACTCCATCTTCTCCTGGTATAGTAACATTTCTCTGATTTACATGAACAATAGTGGTGTTGACAAGAAGACTACATGTGGGAGCACTGTGCACCTTGGGTTAAGCAGCTCAGGTAACTACAATATCTGGGAACCAAACCTCCTCATATTTCCCTGCACCTTGCCATGGGGAAGGACCCTGGAACTGACCCTAGTGAGGAACCATCTACCACCACCTATGTGGTTTCTGTACCTTGTTGTACCTGTAGGATGGCCCCACAGAAGCAAGTGCAGTACTTCTGTGATTGAAGGGTCTGCTCAGCCAGACAGACTGGGATTAGGTAACAACAACAGCATGTATGATATCAAAACTCACTGTCTATGGGAAATCTTGCCCCTCTGAATCAAAGAAACTATTGTACATTGTATTCTTGCTATCTGCAGATGACTATTCAGCTTTAGGAATTTTCTATGCTGGAGGCATTAGAGACAACCCTCATTAACTAATTCAGTATAAGAGGGATTTTCTCAATTAACAAATGTGAGTAAAGGATAAAAATCAGTCTATTAACAGGAAACAAATGCATTCCATCTTTAAGATTTGTATGTTTTTCTATTTGTTTTTCACTTATCACCTCTATACTCATACATATCTTGCTAGTCATATTTTTTGTCCATCTTGTAGTCCTTTTCATAATTTTTCTTATGTTCTTTTTCACTGCTGTTCCTATGGCCTCCTGCATGACTCCTTCTGTGTTCATATTTTCTATACTTACTCTTTCTATCACTATAGTCTTCTCTCTCACTGTATTTTCTACTCTCATATCTCTCAACCTCCCTGTCTTCATAATATCGCTTAGAGTTCCTATATTTCTCCTCTTCTCTCTCATTGTTTTTACTACCGGCATATTTCTCATCTTCCCGATCTTCATAATAACGCCTAGATCTCCTATATTTCTCCTCTTTCTCTCTGTATTTTCTAGTTGCATATTTCTCTTCTTCTCTCTCATTGTTCTTCCTACTAGTGCATCTCTCATCTTCCCTTTCCTCATGATGTCGCTGAAAACTTCTATATTTCTCATCTCCTCGTCTCTCCCTCACATCCTCCCACCTCTTGCTGTGCTTCAGATCATCACTATGGGCATGAGAGTGAGCTGCAGTGGTGGGGATGTTCCTGTAAGTGGAAAGAGCTGTAGATTTCTCTTTCTCCAGGCAATCAGACTCTGAAGCCTGGTAGGAACAACCAGCACCAGTCTCAGCACCAAGAAGTCCCATCATATTTTCTATGACCTCTCTCATCACCTGAAAGAAAATGACTCTGTCAATGTATGTATTTTAAACAATAAATTCAAAACACACAGTTCAGTAGTATTTAACAAAGAATACACTGCACTGTATCAAATAACTCTGGTGTGCAGGTGTTGGAGAGAGGCACCCTCACATGGTGGGACTGATATACAGTAGTTGGGAAATCCACAGCCTGGTTATGCAAATGTCTCTCATCTCCCACCTTATCCACTAAACGGATATGGTGGACTGCAGTAGGGGCAATTTTATCTTTCAGTCTACTGGGTTCACATGCAGATGAACTTGGGGTTACAATTACTACAGTACTGGCAGACTATGCAGTAAGTCTGGAATATTTTATGAAATATCACAACTTTTCCAATGGTATTGTAAATCAATGGAACTGGCAAACCCTAACTTTAAAAGTAACAATGGAACTTAAACAGACATTTTATGCTATTTGCTGGGAATATAATAACAAATGAACATAGAAAAAGGTAGCTTAAACAAGAATGTATGCTACAAATATGAACTTCTTAGACTAGTTCATATTTTTGTGTAAAATATAACTGCCCTCCCTTCACTCCTGAGTGAAAAAATAAGTCAGGATGAGGATAAAATATCTATACATAAGTAGACAAGTACCTGTGTTTGGCTTTTGTTTTTTGTTGAGACCTTTGTCCTGTAAGCTTGCCGCCGTCTCTTGAAGTCACGCAGGGCCTTCTTCAGCTCTAAGCCAGTCAGCTCCCTGGTTTCATTCTCTGCTGGAGTTGTATCTTCCTGGAATATGTATACCAAACCTGTTGAACACCACTCCATCAAAAGAACCTCAACCCAACCTTTCATGAGAAAAAAGGTCATAGTGACAATGATAATGATGCAGAGTATGAGTATGTTTTTAAGTTATGATGCACAAGTCTTTCTAGCATTTACATACAGAATACAATATATCACTGTGACTGTAACAGCATATGGCAAACGGTAAAGCTAGTCTCGTACTTCCCTTTTGAGGTATAAGTACAGTAGACACTTGATTTAATGAACATCGATTTAGCAGAAGGCCAAGAAAATGGAGTCATTTTTTCCGGTACTTTTTTGCCCAAAGTAAAGGAAAATTTCCATTAAAATAAGCATAATTTGGTTATGGAAATTCCGTTCCAAAAACCACTGAACTACCAGAAAAAGTCCCATAAATCGCGTGTGTCATCCAGGCCATACTGGACACACTCCCCTGCCCGGCGGTGGGCAGTGTTGCCACACGCTAGGTAGCAACAGGGACTTGGCAATGTCGCTCTGCCTATGCAGTCTTCATGTGATCCCCAACTGTAAATGACTACTCTGCACGTGTGTGGCTTTGCCTTGGTGTTGCGGTCTTATTTGTCCTTTTTTTTCGGTGGCCCAAAGCTTTTATGAATCTTGCCAAAGGTTCAGGAAAAGGAGTGGGCGAGGATATCTCTTGCTCAGAAACTGGAATTAATTGACAAGATGGAGCGCCATATGCTCCTGAGCCCCTAAGTCACCCCTGTACCACCTTGAGTGCTGATGAAGGGTGACTCTGTCAGTGACAAAAACCATCCTCAGGCCTGACACAGGTTTGGGGGGAGCCAGTATGGCTACCTGTGTCAGGCATATTTCTACAACAAATGCAGAACCTCTGTTTTTGGAGGTAAGCCTTACTGTAGTTTAATATCCCTATTTACTACACCATCGGTTCACTACTATCCTCACCTTATTCTTTATGTGTGCATATTTTATTACTAAGCCATTACTGTTTGCATCACTGTTAACATCTACACAATAATGCATTTAAATGGGGATATTAATTATGGGTTCAGACTGGTGTGTGTAGCATTGAGAGTTAGTACAGATTGCTAGGATTGGGTGCATCCATTGTCAGTAACTCGGCCTGACCGATGCCTTCAAGGATTTAGCAGAAAGCATCTCAAAATATCTGAAAAGTTTCCCTTTTGTTAAGCCTTGGTTACGGAACTCGATTTTGCGGAAAATTCAAGATAACAGAATGAGAGTTGGCTGACTTAGTTCGTTAAATTAGGCTTCTACTGTACTCATAAAAATCCACAGTACGGGACATTTAATACTAAGACAATTGTCACTTCATCTGTATCTATTAACAGGGTACTTGCAGCAACAGGTCCATGCTCAAAGTATCTCCATGCACATTTTTCCAAAACATCTTATCAACACTTACTCACCGGCAAGACAAACTCTGGTGGCTGAGGTGGGGAGGTAGTGTGGGCCAGTGTGTATTCATATAGGGCCACTCGTTCCTCCCTAGTAAAGTTAGCAGACAGCTCTCCTCCTGATGCTGGCGGACCACGTGTATCATCACCATCTGCAGAATAGTCATCCGTAAATGCATGTACAGTACAACAGACAATGGAAACAGACAATCTCATATTATCCTCTTTAAAAGTGCAAGGGTTCAAGACTGCTGCAGTTCAGTACATGTATGGGTAGATTACCAGCCTACTTCTCCTGATGGCACTACCTGGTCCAAAAATCTTTATACATCTATTAAGAACTAAATCTATGTGCATGTTAAGGCCATCAATCCAAATGGGGTGTTCTGACCAGTATACTACCAGGTCTAATTACATCCACACCTGACTATTAAGAGGTGGTAAGTGGTGGTGACCACCATCGACTCATCTGATGCTGTGTTGCCTACCTCTTCCTGAGGTGACCCTACACCGAGTGACAAGCCTAACAATTTCCTGTAACCCAGGAAACTATTAATAATGTTTACTTCCCTAAAACAAAATAAACATACATTACAACATGTACAGATGTAGAGAAGAATACAAAATTAATACAGCAGTACAGCGATAAGTATGGTATGTGTACAGTGGTAATTACAGTGGTAATTAATTCCAAACATACATAAAAGGATACAGTACATAAAGGATATGGTAAATTTCCAGACAGCTCCTTTCACAGCTGCTATCCATTTCTCTTGTTTTCCTTGGTCTACAGGAAACTGACAGGACCTACTGCAGCAAACTACAGCTTAACAGTGGTATGGCATGATGAAAAATGAGTTGGTACTGAAGAAAAATGTTTGTACTGTATATTTCTGCAGTGATAGTCAATACTGGGTCTGTCAAATAAAAAAGAATACAGTGGATACATAACTAGCACAAAACACAATGTCCATGTAGACCAAAAACACAATAACATTTGCATTATAACTCTTTCACTTTAACCTGGCCAAGACGTTCATCCTTCTGAAGATTATTTCATGCAGCTGAACAGAGAGGCTGCAAAAGATCAAGCAGCATGGGAAGCTGCCAATATGTGATGAAGGTGGACACGTGCATGCATGGTGAAGTCTTCATAAATGAGACAAAATGAAACAAAGCTCAGCTGGAAAAAAGGACAATGATATAGCTCTATACCACTTCTATAAAACTTCTTCAAGACTAGCATCATATTAGTGTTAACCTACTGTTACAACTCAGCATTCAAGATGAAGAGACTGCAATTTTAGGCCAAGTTAATGTTGGGGAAAAAAAAAAAAACATGGTATGGATAGCAAGTGTCCAAATGTCCAAATGAGAAAGAACTTTTTTGTCCTTAGTAAAGAATGCAGCTGAGAGTACCAGTGCATCTCAATGATCATTTCATAAAAGGATACATGGCACATGGGATCCAGATACATACTGCTGAAAAGAAAAAAATTGCACTGAGATCTTAGGGTACACGAAAATGAACGAGTTTTAAATATTACACAAATGAGTGACACATCAGTTAAATTGCAGGCCAAGAGTAATACTGTATAAACTTGCACTTACTAACCTGTTACTCTGTATGATGCTAAGATGTTCCTCTGCTTTTCTGCATCTGTTAAAATTAGGTAATTACAATTGGAAAACATATTAGCAATTAGCTTACTGTAAACACAGAATAATCCTTTGTAATATGATGATCTACCTGTCCCAAACATCATTAAAAGGAAAGTCTTTTTCTTGTATCAAAATGCAAATATGATGATCATTAACTGTATGCCTTACATGCTTACTTATAGCTAAAGTAAATACTTTGACAGGTAGAGATCTATTGTACAGGAAATTATTGTCATTATCTTAGTCATATACTATACTTTGCACTAATAAATAAGCTGCATAAGATACTGAAATAGAAAAAGTGCCAAAACTAGGTAACTTCTTCCCAGCAGCTGCTGAAAACTGTTGGGAAGAAATATCAGATGTATACTGTAATGAAACTTGTAACAGTGTGTGTGAATCTTAGCTTGGACTTGGACTCTGTATACTTGAGGCTGAGTTTCCTGCCTTGGTGTGATGACTGTGTGGTTAATACCAAGGTTGGAGCCACATTTAACTCTCATGACAGTACCACCCAGGAGTGATGGTAGCCAATATGCATCTCCAGTTACATACTGTACTTAAAGTAAACAATTATGGAATACTGGCATTTATGAAGGCCAGAATGCAAACATGCCACTGGGTACTGAAGTAAAATCTTTATAACCAAAATCATACCTACCAAGAGTAACAGACATGCCAGGTGGTGATGGGGTAACAGAAGCTGCTGGGAATAGTGGTCCTTCACTGTACTCATTTATGCTCTCCTCTGTTGTGGGTTCTGTATTACTGGTAATCTGTAACAGAGCAGAAGCATAACAATAATCTCTACTTTAGGAAATAAAACTTAAAATAGAAGTAGTTATGCCTGACTACTGGCATTTGTCCTTTCTGTGATCCTGGGCCCAGATCATTCACTCTCCATAAATACAGTAAGTAAACTTTGTATCATACAGGTACTTGCTCTACAGCCAGCACACTTCATCTTCAGTAAACTAACCAATCACTTCAACACTTTTATTATTAACCAGATTAACTCCTTCAGTTTGAGCCATCATTTAGTGCCAACAAGAAATACTGCTGTACAGTACCATATGGGTATTTCCATTCAGATCCTTACCTTTGAAACATTATGACCAAGCTGTGTACTGATCTTCTCTGCCAAGCCCAGTCTTTCTTTAAATTTCTGTATTATATCATTTGATGATTTGATAAATTCTCTCAGGTTCATCAAATACTCTTCCCGAGACATCTGCATGTCCATCTGGAGGCTCATCTTGACAAAGAAGACAATCTGTAAGAGAAGAAGACTAATGTTAACGGTACAGTAGTACAGATAAAAAAATGAATAAATAAATGAATCATTGGTGCACCACCCCATCTACTGAGGGGCCTCTCCTAAACTGAATATAACTGTCTGCCAATATCCAAAATAATATACTGTACACAGTAGGTTCACAGACTGAAGGGGTAAATGGAGATTACTTCTAACTCTTTCAACTAGAGGGGTTTCACTTTAGGTGGATGAAATCAGGCATTTCCCAGAATCAAATACAAAGTACAGCATCATGTTTTTTTACAAATATCACTGGACCCTGCACAGGAATGCACTGATCATTACTTCCGTTATTAGCGAAAGCTGTGAATAGTGAAAATCAAACTGGAACTGTTGTGGTATTGTGTTCCCAAACAGAAACCACTGAAATATTTAATCCAGTCACAAAACTGAAGGATGAGCTGATTGGCAACTCCTGCTGTAGGAGGAAATTGCAAAATACTGAAAATCTGACTAAAACTGTGAGAGTACTAGGCTTGTAAACACTCAGCACTGAAAAATGCCTACTTCAGGCCACCTACAATTACTCTGTTGATGGTTTAAGTATACACACTCTTGGCTCTGTGTGCTTCAGAAGGATTCCCTCAAGTGGTGGTACTGATATGACTGCATGACTCCAGCACCTGGTTATTGCCTAAAACTGTCCCTCAACTCCCTCTCAATCCCCCAAATGGTCTATGATGGACTGATGGGCATGGGTAACCAGCCTGCAGCCCACTGGGATCACACTGATATAAGCCTGCTGCTGCTGCTGGTACTACTATGACTGATACTACTACTGATACCAGTATCACCTCGGTGTTCTTTGATGGGGCAAGGCTAAAACTGAAGACTTGTTGTGCATTCACGAAAACATTAGCCTGGTTACGATTTCTTTGCCTATGTACCAAAGTTTGCTATATACTGTACCTTCCTCTTGCCTGTGCACTTGCTTGGGGTAGGAAGGATAGTTGAAGGCTGTAAATGGCTTGAATCCTCTGAAAGCTAAACAGAAACTGAGAGACACAGCACAAAGCCAAGATCAGCGACTCTTCTCCTTCTTCTTTCTAGAGTTGGTCAGTATGTAAACACAAGCAAACGTCAACAGAGACTTTTCTATTTTTTTCTTCTTCTGCCTCGAGCACTTTCATTCCATCTTTCTCACTGAACACAACATACAGTTCATCGTGAATAATTTCTACAGAATCCAAAACACTAGTAAATAATCTGAGAGGTACTTAAAGCACATTACATTATCTCCTCCCTTCCCCTCCCTCTCCATTTTTTTTTCCCTCCCGCCCTCACTTCTCATAATCCTGGATATGCTCTTGATTTAGCTGATCAGAAAAAGAAGCTCTAGCCATAGCAGACAGTGGAAAAAAGATTAATCAAGAGCTTATTAAAACGCCCTTTTTCATAATCCAACTCTTTTACTTCATGTTTAATTTCATAAGCATATTGTCCCTTACTTTCCATATAATTCCTTCCTCTAAACATCTTCCTACCCCCCTTCTCTCTCTCTCTCTCTCTCTCTCTCTCTCTCTCTCTCTCTCTCTCTCTCACACACACACACACACACACACATAGCTGGCCAATATCAGTAGAGATCGAGTAGGATATATAACTTTTCCATCATAAAAAAATAGAACATATTTTTCCTTTTATGAAAATAGTGGGGGTAGAGCGTTCCTCTTGTGTTCTTCCTCCTCCTTGTTCTCCTTCGTGTTCTTCTTTCGTGTTCTTCCTCCTTCTTGCTCTTCTTTCGTGGTCTCCTTCCGTCATGTTCTCCTTCGTGTTCTCTCCTCTTTCCTAATTTCACTCCCTCTCCCTTCCCTACTCTTTCATTTGTGTTCTTCCTTCCTTCATGTTCTTCGTGTTCTCTTTCCTAATTTCACTCCCTCTCCCGTCCCTGCTTAGGAAGGACCCTCCCCTCCCCCTCGCGGCAATATCATGAAGGCTGGTCCTCTGCCTGGCGTGTTTTTTATAGGACGGTAAAGCCACATTAAGCCAGGCCACACGGCGAGTCTTCCTGCCACCCAAAATAGCCTCTCCTCTGAGCCCATGTGAGTCTGTGGGAGACTGTAAGGGCCTGTGAGAATCTGTGAGAGCCTGTAGGAGCCTGTGGGAACCTGTGCAGTCTGTGAGGGGCTGTGAAAGCCTGTAGAAGCCTGATACACTGTGAAGGTCTGTGCCTGTGAGAGTCTGTGAGAGCCTGTAGGGGCCTGTGAGAGCCTAAATGAGCCGACAGGACCCTGTGGGAGTCTGTGGGAGCCGTAGGTCTGTATGAGCCTGTAGGAACCTGTGGGAGCCTGTGAGAGCCTGTGGAAGCCTATAAAAACCGTTGAACTCCTCCATGCTGGACCATCATATTATATTCATTCATCGGCACCACAAAAGTAAGTCTGAAAGAGTCTGTGAGAGCTTTTGAGCATCTGAGAGCCTTTGAGAGTCTGTGAGAGCCTACGAGAGTCCACTAGAACCCACGAGATCCGACGAAATCCTCCACCAAGAGGCCCATCATATATGCATGCAGCACCACCAAAGAAGCAAGTGTCTGTGAGAGCCTTTTGAGAGAACCTGAGAACCTTTGAGAGTCTGTGTGAGTCTACGAGAACCCACGAGAGCCAACGAGATCCTCTACCACAAAAGCCCATCATATATTCATGCACCACCACCACCACAAACAGGACATAGGCAACACTGAGACGCGGAAAAGTAGGCATGAACGTCGCTTATACGTGTGCAGACGCTCACTATAACTTTTTCTTTTAAGACCGTCAGAATTACCATGTAAAGTGACCGACCACTTGCGCCCCCTTTTTTGCTGTACCACTTTCCCGCCATTTCCACGAAGCTGTTGCTATGTTCTCTTGATGGAAATTCGGGGAGCATTTTTACTACAAACACACACACACACACATACATACACACACACACAGTCAAGAGGAAGAGGAGTGGGGATGGGAATGTTGAGGAATGTGTGTGTAGTATGGAGAGATGATAGGAAAAAGAATAATATGATTCATGAACGATGCGGTGTAAGGAGTGGGGACGAGAGTTGAAGAGAGTGTGCTTAGATGGTATGGGCATGTGGAGAAGATGAGAATGAATCTAGTGGTGAAAAGGGCATAGCTGAGCGAGTCTGAAGGTTGAAGGACGTGGTAGGCGTAGATGAATGTGGACAGATACGGTAAACAGTGTGTGAAAAGAAATATAGGAAAAAATTAATCTAAGGAACTGACAAACGATCGACCTGGCAGGCTGAGTTTTGTGCTGAGTGTATGACCAGGGTTTGGCGCTCCATTTTAACCTGAATGTATGTGGGTAATGTTTTTATGCCTTATCAGGTGGAGTCAGGTTTCCATGGGCTTGAAGAATGAGTGAATGGGAGTGTGGCTCATTCAAGCGGGCAAAATCTGGTTAGTATCTCATTCCATCATCATTTTTCTGGTACTCTAGATCGAATCTCACTCTACCTTGGAGTGGGGAAGGAGGTTTGGATGGTCATGCTAGTGGTGGTGGTGAAAATAGCGACGTAGTACCACAGGACTTCACCCAACACCACTCCAGCTCTCACTCAAAGCAGAAAAATGACCTTCAATTTCCGAGAAGGTAAAAGGAAACGAAAAAAACAGTCTAGATTAATGAAAAGTTAACAAAAGCCTCCTTCCCCCTCGACCCCAGGACCACTTGGCGTTTCATTAAGT
>JAGKTI010000984.1:77388-103099 GCA_018397915.1 Birgus latro | reverse complement strand
TGTGCAGTGAAGGACTAAGCTGTAAAGATGTGCAGTGAAGGACTAAGATTAATACAATAACACAAAACCTTGTAGCTGCATTCCATAAAAATTTACTCATCTATGCATTAAAATTTATTAGGCAGATACAATGGTATTGTTTTATATGGAATATCTTGTATTGCTGGAACCTTACCATCACTTGGATCAATTTTCACCTAAACCAATAGTTTTTAGGCATATGTCTTCATTGTTAAGTGAGGAATTATTGTTTATAAGTCAAGATACTTCTTGTTGGCATTTTACAAGAGTAAAAAATAAACACAATTGTAATAACGTGTGCCTTAAGTTTTAAACGAATATGTTACACAATTTTATCTTAAGTAGGTATTTTCAGGTGCCCCAGTGACATTGAAAGTCAGAGTATATGATGGTACTGCAAGAGTAGTTCAACACTTGACAGTACAAGTGTCCTACATGCACACCAGTGCAGTTCAGTTAGTCAGTCTTTTTGCTGCTAAATCCTCTCACCATCACTTTTATTTTTCACAACCTGCCTCTTCCTCCTTTCTTCAGTAACAGTATTGTCCTATGCAGATGACCAAGGAGCACTTTTGCAACATTCACACTAAATAAACAGCAGCCCGTGCCAAACAGTACCAACAGTTATTCAAACGCTTGCACACACACAACAGAATGACTGCTGCACCAACTAAATCAGCAATCACTATTTTCATCCTGATAAAAATCTCAAATGCACCTAAAGTCTTCCTTCTCAGTCACTCCTAATCTAGACATCTCAAAATCCTGGATTTAATTTGGATATCCACACAACCTTTTAACCTACAAGCATTAGTATAAAAGCAACTCGTAAACTTGATGCCTTAAAGACACTAAGAGTCACTACCTCTGGATGACAGAATGAACCTTTGACACAAGCAGGGCTCCTCTACACATCAACCCAAAAATGATAACATCCTAAAGCACCATCACACCACACCAAGACCTCCACACAACTAAATAAGGCTGCCTTCTCCCATCCTCAAATTAAGTACCTCTTTTCTAGTCACTGAAACAACTTCACCTAGGCTTGAAGTTGCTCTTTCTTCCTCTTCAAAACCAACCTGAAACCAGAGTTGATAATGTTATACTTATGAAGTGTTATAGAGGGGATATAGAGCAATAGTACTTGAATATTCTACCACCGAGCTATGGAAAACAAGCTTCAAAGGGTTTAAAATTTCAGCCTTGTCAAAGTGAAACCTCAGAATACATGACGTTCTAATCACTGCCCCCACAAACGTATCACATATCCAAAGAAAATCCAGACAGAAGAGGAAAAAGCATCACACAGTACATAATTGGGCACTATTCCAACATAGCCTTTACACACACACACACACACATATATATAATCCAAATAATGAATACAGCATGAATGAATCTGTTGTGAAATGCAAGCATTATCATTCCAAATAACAGTCAACTGACCCCAACCTGCCAATGGCAGTGGCCACCAACCAATTTTTTTTTTTTTTTATGGATTATATATTTCGTTTCTATTAAATATTTCTTAATGTACTTAGTTATTACCTAGCCACATATACCCATCACAATCAATTGACTCTACTGCATCCTGCCTCCTCCACCAACACATCTCAATTTTTTCCCTACCTCTATGACCTCCATCCAAGAGGAAGTGTTATGAATAGCGTGACTATCACATAAAAACACAGGTAATTTGCCCCAACCATCCACCAATGGCTTTGATCAGCCAACATTTTTTTTTTTTTCCTCCCCCACACTGCACATAGCCTATAACTAACTACCCATAAACTGCCACCCAAAATCTCAAAGCAAAACATAAACTATCAATAGGTATTCACTCCTTAGAAATGACCCTACTCAGTACACTTACAAGCCTAACTGGAAACACCCCCCCCCCAAAAAAAAATCCAAAGGATTGCGATTGGAACTGTATTTTGAAAAGCGGTTTTTATTTTAAAATACAGTCCACTGGTCTCACCCTACCAATGGCTGTGGTTGCCACCTCTTTTTTTTTTTTTTTTTTAATACATCCTGTATGGTCACTACCTATAGTTCTTCCAATATATGGTGAGCATTTGGGCGTTGGCTTTTCTGGGGGTTCCCCCATGTGCGACGCTGCCAAATCTCGCCCAACACACATCACTCTGTCTTATAATTATGTCATTTATTTACTGCTTCTGAATTAATTTGTATATATTTACGACTTTAATAAGGCTATATAGTGTTATGAATGTATCTTTTTTTTTATAAAGCAATTATTTTGTATAAATACAACAATACTTGGCAGCGTTGCTGTCCGACGTTGCTTTTCTCCGAGCTTGGGGATGACTGTTCTAATTCAAAGATCAGGTTGCTGCCACCCAAGATGGAAGCTACCCCTGCTACTCATTCTCGTGTGCTACACAGCCGAGAAAGGGAACTTATTTACAATGTAAATAAGTATTTCTTAGAATTTACCCAGTAATCTGACAATTGACCTTGTACGAGGTTTGGCAACATCGTACCGGAAATGCCAACGCCAAAACGGTCACCATGTATTGGAAGGACTATAGTCACTACAATCATCTAAAATTTCCAACATTGCACACAGTACCTCAACAACATCCCTCTCTACCCAATATGACACTTTACAGATTCCCCCTCCCCATCCTAGACAACCTCCATCCAAAAAAGGAACTGTGTTGTCAAGCATATGATATCACTTCAAACCATAGGTCACTTGCCAAAACCATCAGCCAATGGCTGTGATCATCAGCCATTTCACTGCAAATAGCCACTACAGTAATCCAAAATCTCCATTCAAACAGCATCGTAAACCTCCATCAGACATCCACCGCTCAGAAAGTACCCTTCCCAGAGACATGAGTACACCTAGCGGGACTGCAAAGCAGTTATCCTTCCTTGCTACAATACCAACACAAAATACAACTCACAATCCACAATGTCCACAGTGCAATGCAGTTCCTCACACCACAACACACTGGCTCACCTTACACACCCATCACAACACAGACAACCTTTCAACATGATCATAAAAAAGACCTCTAAGAGCAACATGCTGAATTGGCCAGTGTTCCTACAATGCACCGGGTTCACATCCAGATGAATCTGAAGTTGCAACAGTAACAGCAGCAGCAACAACAACAGCAACAAAATCCCTACTTCACACAAAAGCTTCAGCAAGCATGGGGTTATCACACATCCTTGTCTCACTCTGACATTACACCATTCATCTATGAAATCCTAGACAAGCTTAAGTCATTATAAACTTAACAACACTCAGCGGCCTTCTATTCATATGTAAAACCTATCATAATCCATCAATATTCACAGTCATTTGTTTTCTCCTGATTCATGAATGACACAGCTTACAATCCTGTTCACAAGCCTTCACTATTTCTCAATGTACACATTTCACACACACATCCCCCTACCACTCATAAAACCACCTTGTTCATCACTCATCAGGCACTCATATATATTCCTCATTTCTGTTATTATTCTAAACACCTTTCCTATAATAAATGGGAAATTTTTCTGCATTCATTTTACTTACCTATACTTTCACACAAAGGCACATTCACAGTCTTCACTGGTACAATTCCATTCATCCAACCTTTCTTACATAATATATCCAAGAAACATTTCATTCTTATTACTCCACTACAATTAATATTCTCTGCATATAACCTCAACATATGATGCCTTCCCATTCTTCAACATTTTCAATGTAATGATCGCTTTTGCCAATTGCATTTATCCAGAATCTCAGCACTTTGCCACAAACACATTTACTTGACTAGTCTTCTCTGATCATTCACATTTATCAACCTTTCAAATATCATCTATATTTGCTCATAACTTCACTTCCATTTATTATAACTGTGTCACTCATCCCTCATACTTCCACATTTCAACCCCATCTCATTTTTACATCTCCTTCCAGATTTCCTATATGAAGAGTAGCTTGCTGGCCTGACACACTGACAACCATCCTAAACACCATACGATCCATCAGCAGAGAAAGAATAAAAATGGAAAAACTATCAACAGCATACCCAGTGAATGGCTTGGAATCCTGACCACCTTAGAAGTACAACGATACAGTACAAACTCTTAAAAATCTGAAATGCGTGGTTCCAAATGTTTTAAGGAAACTGGAATAATTAGGAAAGTAGGATCCTCATGGTAACTGAGAAAATCATGAAAAAACTACTGTATGAAGAGTAAAAGCAGTGAAGTAGCTTGAATTAATCATACATTATCTGTTGCTATACTTGTCCATGAATAATTTTTGTCTTCAAATATGCATTGACTGTGTGAGGACAGATATCAACACGCCCCCCCCATTGTATGAAAAATATTTTAGAAGTGGAGGATTTTGGAAACTGGATGTTCAGATCTGGGAGACTGTACTGTAGTTACTCTTAAAATGCTTAAATAACTGGCTGTGATGAGAGAGATTTAACATCCATCCATACATCATCCAATCCTATGTCGTCCCATTAGAAGCGTACGAACCCGGGACTAACTTTAAAAACTGTTCTGCCTAGCATAACTGTAATACTGAATACAAAATAATCTGCCTAACATATAATAATGAAGATTTCTAAGCTATCTTAAGTAAACTGAGGAAGGGACTTGACAGGCAAATTATTTCTTTTAGCTGTTCAAAAAGAAAATGGTAAATTTCAAACTAAAAAAAGATTTTGCAATTTGTCAATACTGTGATTTTTTACTCGTACAGTATATAAAAAAATATCAGTCCATTGGGGCACCTAAAGATTTTTCCATAACTAAGCTGAACATGTCATGACAAAGGTATATTTTCCCACACAAACCCAATAACACAGAAAAATAAAAATTATGTACATATTACAAAACAGAAATAAAAATGTTGAATATCTTAGTTAGCCATGGGAAGATACAAAAACAAAAAACTATTAAACATGCTCACAACAAATATTAAAATGAAGGTAAACAACTCAGGATGTTAAAAATTAATGAAGGTAAACAACTCAGGATGTTAATCATTTTGCTTCTCTGTGCTGTTAAAGGCACTGTCTCCAAATAAAATCTAAGCAAGGACTCTCCGTGTACACTTTTTCCTGCGGAAAACCGTACAGTACAACAGTATTACGAGGCAAAAATATGAATTTAAAAATACAGTACTATTCACCATTATAAATGAACAGGAATAAAAATGTCACAAAACTTACATCAATTTTCATGTAGGATAAAAATGTGAAACATCTATATTTACTGTTGGCTAAATTGGCACTATGGTTGACAGATAGTCCTTTTATATGCCATGTAAGTTTTTGGGGAGCTGCTAACTCTTTAAAGTTTTACTAATACCTGTTTTTGCTGTAGCCCCAGGCTTATCTAAACCAATTATTCCTGAGAAACACAGTGAATGGCTCAGAAACTAATTACTGTAACTGAATTTAACAAAAAGATGACAGGCAGTTTGGGCTTTTATGACTGAGATCATACACTCCAAAATTATTTTTACAGCATAGATTATCCTCTACTACACTTTCACTTATCAGAATAAGTATCGGACATGTGTGCATCTTATTATCAACTGTCTACTTTTGAAAATTACATGTATCCTTAAAAAAAAACTTTTCAGCTCATTAGTGAAAACCTTACTCAATAGAGGATACATGTACATGAGCAATGAACATCAACACACAGATAATACAGACAATGATCAAGTGTAAAAGCAAATGCACACTGACACTGTTTCTTTATATCCAATATGCTGAGTCAGGTGCAAATATTATATCAGCAAAACTGCTGAAGTTGATGATATAACAGTTCAGAGAAGTGGTTGTTTACAGCACTACATGGATGAGTCCAGGACTACAGCAACAGCAACCCACAATTTACAGAACAAAATTTATTGATGTGCAATACAGTGTTGTCCATACATATATATCTGGTGTGCTGTGGGAATGTCTCAGTCTACATTAGTGAGGAATGCAGGTATTTTACTGTTCAGCAAACAGCTAATCAACTATACTGTACTCTGCCTACTTTAACTGGGGATTAAATTACCATCCCACTTTGCAAATGAGGAGTTGAAACAATGCTGAAATACAGGGCTAGTCATGAAGATGTTCTACATATAGGATGTTGTGCCACAATATTATCCAATTCTGCCACCAAGGTATGTGAAATAATCTGCACTAGGATGAAAACGTTGAATTAAAATAAGAGAACTACAGTATATGAAATCAATAATGCAAAAGCAAGATCTTGAGCTTTATTAAACAGCAAATCAACAATGCAATCAAGAGATGCAGAGTCACTATTTAAAAAATGAGAAACAGAAAATGATAAGTAAACAATGACTGAGCCATTCTCCACATAGTCAGTCATAATGATCATAATAATTATGATCACATTAATCAGTATTATACACAACTATAATCACAAATGTAATCATCCAGACCTAGGTATAATTATCATCATCAACCTCTTTCCCACCGAAGGATGGGGTGAGGCATAAAGTCCTGAGAGCAAGAAAAAAAATACATAACAGACACATAACATATGGACCACCCTGTATTTTCTAACATGTGGCATACAACAAAGACAACTGTATCTGGTTATGATGTACAGGCATGTGCAAAAGTCTGCCAACAATCTTCTGCCAGCTTTGTTTCTT
Source organism: Birgus latro (assembly GCA_018397915.1). NCBI lineage: Eukaryota > Metazoa > Arthropoda > Malacostraca > Decapoda > Coenobitidae > Birgus > Birgus latro. The sequence continues at coordinate 96,396 of JAGKTI010000984.1, read as the reverse complement.
GCCTTTCATTTTTCTTTTTCTTAGTCTTTCCTAAATGACAGAGCGTAACATTCCTTTGCATATCTCTCTGCTGGTGCTACAGAGGGACACTGCCATGTGGCAGCACCATTGTGGCTGGGTAATGAAGCTGCCAGGTTATACAAATGACCTTCCATCTCCTTACGGTCCCCCCAAACAAGGATGTGGACTATGGCAGAAGGGTAACTGAAGTCTGTCCATTAGGTTCATGCTTGGAAGAGCCTAAGGTTGCAACTACTAATATTTCTAATTCATGAAACAACTTAAATTGTCACAGCTGGCACAGAACTGTCTACAGAGTTTTGCTCATGCAAACAAGAGTCTAGATATCAGTATTATAGTCTGTAGCAGCATTCAGTTGTCTCTAACTATTACAGTACAACTACTACTACTACCTAACATCCACTCACCTGCTTTATATTTTAAGTTACGGTGCTCCAACGAGATGTGGCAATAATGGATTACTGTACATAATATAGGTTGGAGTTAATTTATACATCATATTGTCACTGAGGAATGAGCTGTACATGTCTGGATTGAGTAGCAGATTCTTCAGTACGTTGGGTGGTAATAAATGGACAACTGGTGGTCTAGTGGGTTAGGGCACTCCAAGCAGAGGTGTCCCACTAGGGATTAACATCTGAGAGATTGGAGTTTATTAAAGTCATTCTTGCCTTCAATGTCTGGACTGAGCAGCCTATTCCCAGGTCCCAATGTTTAAGGGGAAATACAGAATTGCTTGATGAATGGGTGGCTGTGAAATGGGTATCCAACATCCCAGGGATGTAGAACTAAGTGTTCAGCGTCCCGCGTCATGCATCCAGATACGAGCATGTCAGTCCTTTGTCAACCTATGCGTCGGCCCATATGACTGTTACTGTTGTACCCCGAGCCCCAAAAGCATACCCAGCAGGGTCCAACCATCCCGCACATAGCATAAGTGCACGTAGTTGCATGATGAAGTAGCTGCGTGCATGTAAGACATTGATTATCCTCCATGTATGTAACTCATCGTTCCTACATGGGCAGATTTAACACTTTCACAGCAGTGAATCTAGTACAACCCACTTGGGTCCACAGCCAGAAAGTGACTATGAGAGAAATTAGGTACTAAACATCACGTACCACCAAAAGTAAATTTATTTGGAAAATTGCTCCTTGGACTTGGGTGCTTGTAATACTTCCATCCTCCAGCACCACTCCTACACATGGTGCAATCAATATTTGAATGGCACACAAAGAAAGGTTGTGTTATGTGATGTGATTCTACACAACCATCCAGTCATCCTTCAGTCCTTTACTGTCCCATTGGTAGCATGGTAGGGACCTGGGACTAGGCTAGGTAATCCACTGGACTTCATGTACTCCAGGAAACCAATAAGTGTTTTTAATATCACAACAATTATCATCACTGTTAATCATCATCATAACCACTGAGAGGATTTACTGTCATCATATCATCAAAACCAATGAGTGTATTTAAAAGTACCACCATCATCACAAAAACCAATGAAAACTTTGTCACCACCATCACGCTGAGTCCACTGCAGGACAAAGGCTTCTCTCATCTGTTTCATTTATTATGGACATCATTTTCAAAACCAATGAGAGTATTTATCATTATTGTCATCATCACTGTCTTTGGCCTGTACGAGTCCACAAAGGGACAAACGCTTCTTCCATCTTTCTCCTTAATTTTTCTACTTTAACCAACCATTTGCCAATTCCATCCTACTCCAGCAAATCTCCAAACCTCTTCTTACTGTCTGGTTCTCTGCCTGTCTTCCTGATTCTTCCCATGGTTGCTAAATGTGGTATTCTAATCTGAGTGTTTGAAAGAACTAGGCAAGCCACATACTATAACATTTCCCCTGTTAACTGTACATCTTTTAATAATAATAAGAGTATGACTAAAAACAATAATAATAATAATAATAATTACACATGCATAATTCACTTTGTGTCTTCTAGGTAGCATAGGAGGCTTACTATGAGATGACATTATTTAATCTCCAAAACCACATAGAATACACACCACTTTCACTCAACTAACACCAGATTTTATTCAACTGAGAAAAAATAAATACCCCGGAGAACCTTTGCCTATATATTCATTTATCTACAAACTTGATCAACATGTCTGCCTACCATCAAAGTATTTGTGTATTTGTCTATCCACTGATCTGCCTTTATTATATCTGCCTATTTCCTTATATACATGTATCTATCTACCAACCAATCAACCTAAAATATCTACCTACCTACCATTTATCACAATCTACAGGTACTTATCTATGTGCAATGTCTATCAATTGACCTACGTGTGTGTGTCTGTCTATCCACCTATCTATCTCCTAAATATATGTCTCCCTAACTATATGTATCTTTCTAAATGCCAACATAAATCAACCAATACCAATTTACCTGCCATTTATCACTATCTACCCATGTAAATGTCTACTTATCATCAACATCATCATCCAATCCCATATTGCCCCACAGAGAAGCATAGGAGCCCGGGGCTAGGCAAGTTGGTCCTGACATTTAAGATGAGAGTGACCAGCATCACTCATCCCTGAGTGGCATTACATGAGCAATAAATCCCAACCATCCCTTGGATTTAAACCTTTACTGGCTCAATCCAACTGGAGCGCCGTAATTACCCACTAAAACACCAACCCCCAAAATTTGGTAATATGGTTACCATCCAGCGTAGTAAATGATTTCCTGGTGTACAGGAAAACATTTGGCTTGTCACTCAGTGTAGAGTCACCCACAGGCAGAAGGACATGGAAAGAATGAAGGAAAGAAAGATAAAAGAGGGAGTGTAAAGTCACCTGTAGGCAGAAGGACAAGGAAAGAATGAAGGAAAGAAAGACTGAAGAGGATTGAAAGAAAGAAGGACGAAGGAGAGGAAAGGGCAGACACCCAAGAGCAGCAGTACATCATTACTGTATCTACTTAATTTATCTGTCCGCCATTTCACTAATCCATCTCCTTACCTCTATCAACCAAATACTTAAAATATCTATCTAGCATTTATCAATCTGCTTATGTATGTGTATCTATCAACACCTTACAAGAGAGAAATACAAACAGTCAGAGGCATAAATAGTATCTGCAGTAACTCTATAGCTGCGGCTGTTATACGTGGGGAATTTGACTTCTATACTCATGTTACTCTAACCTAGCATTATCACCACATCTCTATCACAAATGCTGAGTTGCAACAAAGGCTTAGCACTCAAATATAATGCTGGTCACGAAGTGCAATGGGAAGGAGGCAGAACTATAGTAGTGTTACTCTATCACTGCGCAGCATGAATCAGATGCAAAATGGACAACACCAGGGCAAAGGGAAGTTGAAAGAACTGTAACACCAAGGGACTGTACTTACAACTGCTAGTCACAAAGAAGAGCAATGGAATGGATGCAGAGTTATAGTACTGTATTATTCTATTGCAGCGATATCAAATACACTAATGAACTGATAAGTGTAAAATGAGAGAGAGAGAGGGGGGGGGTCCTCATTACTAGCCTAACTTTTAGGAACATTTAAAAAACCCTAAGCTCCTATGACTCACTCTCAGCTGAATAATGTCATCTGGTGTTTGCTGGAGTAAAGACAGTTGCTCTCCCACTTACGAACTGTCAAGAACTTTTGTTTACGTGTGTACTTACTGACAGATTTTATAGGCCAAGTGGGTAGATTCCTAAGCACTGCACCAACTGCATCACCATTGCCGTCGTTGTCTTAACAATACCTATTAAATTTTTACTTGGCTGAGTGGTTGGCACTGCTGGTAGAAGCTGCCGGCCTGGTAGTACCAGAGTTTGAATCTGGTGCCAGCAGCTGGCAGGATTCGGCTTAAGTGTCCATCCACACTTTTGGGTTGGTAAGCAAATTATCATAATTATTACCATAATCATCACTAGCTCAAGAGGCAATGGCCTTATATATCACAGTAGTGGAATAATCCATCACAGGATGAAAGGCCTAAGTTATGGAGATTAACATCACAGATCATCATTTGGTCAAGTGGCTAAAGCTGCTGGCCTGATAGAACCAGGTTTTGAATCTGGTACCAGTAGCTGACATCACTTGGCTTGTGTCCATTCACCCTTCATGGGTTGGAAGATAAGAAAAGAAAAAGAATAACAATCTTGTTGCTGTTGCCTTGTATACCTTGGTACTGAAATATTCTGCTACAGGGGTCAAAGGCCTGAGTTTTGGAGCCCAAGAAGATGTGGCCTTGTATACCATTATAGCAGAACAATCTACCACAGTGTCAAAGATCTAAGTTATGGAAACGGGAACCACCTCCTCCTCCTAATCGTAAATCATCAGAGTGACCTCTGTTCCCCACCCAAGGATGAGGTGAGAAATTCTCTATTAAATTTCCTGAGCAGGAGAGCAACTGTTAACATACTCTGTCCACCTCAACTAACCTAATTGTGCAATGGAAAGGATACAGTCACAGTATTGCCTTAATCTGCAACTGAGCTACAGGAATTAGGCTGACAAAGGACAAAACCTCAGCCAAGTTAAGGTGGACTAACCATATCTGCAACTCACATACCTCAGATGGGAAGTAGTAACTGTAGTAGTAGCAGTAGTATTGTTGTAGAGGTGAGCTGTAATTGCAAGAAGTGGCAGGTAGCTGATCTGAAGACTGGGGTGGCCAAGGGGAAGCTCTTGAGCAGTTAGTTAGTATATTCTTCAAAAGATCTGGATTTGCTGATCTGTAGTGGTAAAAGACAAATCAGAATTTATGGCAATAGATGGTGGCTACTGGAACACTACTGACACTCAGTCTAGAAGCCCCAGTTGTACATTCCAGTCCCAGTTCAAATTCATCTGCATACCCACCTCCACTGGACTCAACAGGGTGGTCACCCCTACGGATTAATCCCTTCACATTAAAGAGAACCATAGTCAAACAGGAAACAGATCAGACTCATGGATTATCAGCCTAGCTGTCAGCATGGCCACAACTGGATTTATCAAGCATCACAAATAGCCTAACTTCACCAAGTTTACATACCCAACCAGCCAACTTTGCACTCATGTTCTGCCTACTGACTTAACAATGTTTGCCACATAACCTCTCATCCAGTCTCCAGAAGAAACCTCCAGCATCAAACAAGTGACCCTTATAGGTAACTCTCTGATGTCAAACGATTCCTTCCAACTAGATGTTGTGGTGTATGAAGTAAACTTATTCTTTCCCTATCTCTCCTCAAACTTCTTGGAGACAGCACACATCAACTTCTCTTCCCTCTCATATCTGCTACTTCACAAGCTGTTTTCTATATACATATACACAAAATAATGCTATTTATCTGTTCTTAATATACACCGTCCAGTCACGACTTGTTAAACTATTGGGTTACATCATATGAAACCTACCACATGATGATTTATCATATAATGAGGTCAGTATAACATGATTTGAATGGGGGATCGGATGGGTGCCCTTTACCACAAAATCTAAAATTCCCCTCCCCCCCCCAAAAAAACCCTGCTATCCACCTGAAGTACTAGGCCGGTCCAAATTGTCACCAAAGGTGCCCCCACCACCCCACCCAGAGGCTGGGGGACAGCTGGAGGACCTGGACGATCACTCCAGGTCCTCAGGAGGTGAAGCGAGATGGGGAGAGTGATGCGGTGAGGCCAAAGAAGTGATGTGCTAAAGCTGATGGAGATCAACGTGGTGAGGCCAATGGAAAGTGTAGCGGTGAGGGTGAGGAAAAGCATGGTGGTGTGGCTTTTTAATAGTTGCCAGGAGCTCCCAGTACACTTTCTAGTGTTGTTCAACGCCATGTGTTGATGCATCACTCCTCACCAGATTCGGGTCTTTGTCCTGAATGAATGCAATTTCCTTGTCCAATATTGTGCAAAACTCATTCACAGTATTTATACTGAGAATATGAAGGTGCCTGTACTCACCGCTGTCCTCACCACCTTCCTGTGCCTCTGCCACTCATTCCCTTATTTGAATGAGCTACTCTAAGGAACACTGCTCAGTGTGGTTGTCCAAGACCTCTTGCACATCTTCCTCACTGGCCACCTTAAATCCTGCCTCATGTGAGTAAAGTAAAGCATATCTTGGTGGATGTTCTTCACTGTCGGGAACCCCATGCCGGAGTGCAAGCACACCGGCCATACTTTGCACTTGGTGGCATTCAAAGTGCTCGGTTGTACCTCCTTCCACACTACTGTGATGTTATCGATAGTGTGCTTGATGTTGTCATTTCTTCAGAACTGCTGACTGCGTTGCTTGTCCCAGAATTACTCACCCTCACCATCTGCTCCAGGGTGCAGAGGAGGTAGTAGGCTCCCAATGTTGCAATGATGCCATGATCCACAGGCTGGATGGAGCAACGGTGTTGTGCTGGAAAGCAGGTACACCATTTTTTATATTATCCATCCAGTCCTCCATGCCCTCAGGGTGGCTCGGGACAATGCCAACCAGCAGAAGGAAACAGCTGGCAAAGTTGCTCCAGCTGCTACAGTCATGCAGGTGACGGGATAGATATCCTGCCATGTACAAGCAGCACAGTGGGGTCAGACAGGCCCTGGGGTTACCCTTCCAAACAATCCCAAGGCTCTCCTTCACAAACCCTGCCAGGAGTGGTATGAACCTCTGGTCCCCCTCTGCATTTGCACCGAGGAGGAGGCACTAAGAACAACATAAGAGACATTATTGATATAAAGGAGTTTATCCTTTAAACTCAGCCTCAAAGTACAGTATTACATATTCTGGAAGACAAAAGAAGGGAAGGGAACAAGCAGGTTAGAGAATATATTTCCATACAGGTATTCCAAACTTCTGGTTGAATTATAAAAGCAACATTAAATCAAATAATTTCCTTACCTGTTTAAATAATTCATGACGAAGCCATGCGGTCACCAGTCAACAATGCAGCATATGGTAGACCCATCTTCCAAATCTGTTTTGTTTATAAAAACTCCAACACACCTATAAGTGTCATCCCTGGTCACCTAATGATGGTTCATGAGTCTTGATCCTGTTATTTGAAGCATACAGTACAGTTCCTAGGGAAAAAATATAAAATAACCACATCATCCATGACCTTTTATCCCAACTTACAGGTGGGGTGACTTTAAGATCCAAAAATACACAAGCATTAAAATATCAAATCTGATGCAGGGCTATACTATCATGAGCATTGGTGTCCAGGACAAGGCTATTCAGGAGAGACATTTACAGTGAGAGAGACCAGTTGCTCACCTCTTGGCAACATTACATGAGCAATAAATCCCAACCACCCATGAGATCTTTATGGGTCATATGTGAATGGAACACCTCACTTGACTAACAGGCACCCAAATATTAAATACATAAAAACATGCTGCAACAAAAAATTTTCACATACTTCAACACTAAAAAAATACAATATTGCCATCATGACCTATTTTTCCCACCAAAGAAAGGGTGAGGTAGGATCCAGAAACCTAGAAAACAAAAAATATGAACGTGGGCCAACCATTACAGCATACCAGGTCAAGACTCATTCAAGTCCCTGGAATATTGACACTACATCAAAGACCTAACTATCGACAAATATTTTTCTGCTGTTCTCACATATATGTCACATTCCTATACAAAAACAAAAGAAGGACTGGAACTAAACAGTACACTCTCCCATTTTGTGGGGGTACATCGCAGAGATTCCCGCAAATACTGAATTTCAGCGAATACTGTAATGGTCATGCCCCCAAAGGGGCCCTGCAGTAGTAATCTTATGGCTGTCTTTTCACTCTCGGTAATGTCCCCCAAATCACGAGACATTAGACTGTTCACAGTATTGTATATAATTTTATATACATATGATGCTAATAATAAGTTGGTATAATACTGTACCCACTATTAACCACAAAGTACTTATCTAATCTTACCTCTTTCCTTATACTCTGTATGCTCACTCAGCTCTTAAGCACTTGAGCAGATGTATTCATATTTATCATCCACCAATGAGCTGTTAGAAAAATTAATTTTACATTCATTATTTACTTAACAGTGGAAACAAATATTGTTTCGTTCGTTTATAAAGGCTCCAACATGCTTGCATGCACTGACCTTGGTCACCTAATGGCTGCCCGATCTCTGGCAGCCTCCCTATTGCCCCTTATCCCTGAAGTAACACCCAATTACCTCGTCCTAGATCTTTTTCGGTCTACCTCTCGCAACCCTATCCCTAATTTTAACACTTCTCACTTTCTGTACCCAACTGTCATCCCCAACCCTCTCCACATACCCAGACCATCTCAATCTACCTCTCCTCATCACAACGACAATACACTCCAGTCCCATCCTAGCTAGCTACCTCTCAACTCTATTATTGTAAACCTAGCCCCCCCAGGCCTCACATTCAAGGTTGCATTGCACACCCACCTAATCAGTGTCATTTCTGTACATCTGAGCTTGGGAATATCCTCTTCCTTTACTGCCCAGGTCTCACTACCATACAGCATTACACTCCTAACACATGCCACCATTGCCTTCCTCTCACTAGCAGATCAGTTGATTGTTTTTTATCATTGATATGTTTGGTGTGGTGTAATAACTCCATGCTTAGTTTATTATTTATTGATGATATATTTATGATAATGCACACTAATCTAAGTCTGTAACATTGTAATCTTGTATAACACACAAGCATGTGGGGTGGGGGGGGGAGTGTCCAAGGTTACTATTTACAGTGATTATACTGTAATTTACCTGACTCATTTGCACTGCTTTAACAGTGACAAAAATCATGGAAGAGAATTATTTTTGGAGACTGCTGCCTACCAACAAATCTGCTTTTGTTAAATATGAGTAAAAATCGTCAGCTAATGACATCTGACAAGTACTACTGCATGATAAAGGGATATTTACTGTACAGTATTTTCACTTGCCATCTTGTCACAGTGCTTTGAAACGTCATATATTGTCGAGTTTCCAACACCAAGACTGTCTGTCGCTGAGACCACATGCAAAGACTGTTATTAACCCCTTGGCTGCTGCAAGCATCTGAGGACTGGTCGACAGACTGCTACAAACCTCTCGGAAGACTCTCAACGAATGTTAACAGAAAATAGCCGCACCAGGGCATGATCTGGCTCAGAGCTCTCAGCAGCCTAGGGGTTGATGCATTTCTGTAGGTAACTTACAAAACTTCTGAATGTTATCTGGTTTTATGTCATACATCGTAGTGTTTTCATCACCACAATCATCTCATAATACTAACACACACTACTGTACGTTCTTGTGCTGGACCGTTACATATTTTTTTCACACTAATGTTTGTTTTTGTGGTCAATTAATTTCAAAACTAATTTGGGGAAATGAAAATGGCACTGATTTTATTAATTAAGGTATAATATTAATTGTGGTACTGTACTGTACATAATGAATAACTTCATATGAATCAGCTAGAGTTGCAACCAGATATGTGAAACCACTACATTTTGTGACTTTTCTGCCAAACTGGCAAGGACCAAGCAGGGCAAACAAGGGGACAGTGCAGGCCACATAAGAAAGAGCGGGAGGAGTTGCGTGGGTGAGATTAATGTGTCATGTAGAACCCCATCGATGCTTTCCAGCAATTCTCTGACGTCTTTCAAGAATAACCATCAGCTCTCCACAAAAAACTGACCTCAGCAAGAGCAAACCCTGTGTGAGGGAGGTACAGTACTACTGTACCATGGCTAACGATACTCTGTGTGCATTATTCTTGCAGTTATGGGCTATCTTTTGGACATGAACTCAGTGGACTTCAGACTTTTGCACTTCTCTTGTAATCTTAAAACATCTTGAAAATTATTTGCCCTAAAGCAAAAGTAATAACCCATCCACCCTGCCATGCCAACCCCCTCTCCCATTATATAATACCATTTTCTAACTAATCCTAACATCTGATATTCCTTTTTAACTAATCCTAACATCTCTTTCTAATGTAATAAGGGTGGACTAGGACCAATGGACCATACAGCTCTGCACGGCAAGGAGAGATCCTTTGGAGAGACTGCTACATCTTTCACCAGAAATACCCTACCCTGGTGTGGGCTCAAATTGCCAACTCTGCGCAGAAGTCATGAAGTGTGCAATTTAGGGTTATGACTAAAAAACTTTTTTCAAAACTTTCATTTTCCTGATGTTGCATTTGATGAACTTTTACCCATAGATCACTTTTATGAAGTTCATTTCATTGGATCATGAAAAAACTTCCCGCACCTAGCACCACATCACTTTTAAAAATACATGAGAATACAAAATACTATTTACAAAATAACCTAACAAGAAAAGAATTAACAAGTATCAAGAAATAAGGAAATATATACGAATGAATATTGCTAAAATATATTATTAAACAATAATTAAAAGAAATAAAAAAAACAAAGGTAAAATAGATAAAATTGTTTGATCAGTGGCCCTTTAGTGTTAAATCTGTGAACTCATTTCTATTGTTTACATTATAAGTGGGTCACGCTGACATTAACAGTGCACTGCATATTATTTGTAAGGGATCTCAATATTAGTTGTACTGTAATTGCTATTGTTGTTTTGTATTATTAAATTGTTGAATTTTAAAAGGACTGCATTTGTCGTCCATTGCAGCCAGACTGCTTTAGGACTTGCAACAAGCAGCTTAACCAAACCGATTTGATGTTTAAAACTGTGTAAATGTATACTGTATAGTTGTTCAAATCACATCATTCATACAATATTGCTTTCTTTGCAGTATTGCTGTGGAAAATTTGCTGTTGAGTGCTGCTTTTTGGAAATATGTCCTTGCAAAGTAAAATGTCAAAATCAGCAGTGGAACAGTATGATGATTTGCAAAATGCATATATGGGAACAGAAGTGATACCAGAGTATGAGAACCTTGGCTGGAGAGATGATTTTAAATTCCTTTTTGAGCTTTGTGAAGCATACAAGTTTTACAAAACGGAGGAAAAATAGCCTCACATCAAATGGCACAAGCTGCCATCACTTCACAGTGCCAGGTGGAACTCACGAGGAATTTTTGCACTTATTGCATTGTTCCTTCTTCCTAATTGGCGAGAACAGCTGGGGGTTACTTGCAATTTCATTGCAACTACATGGTCGAGGGCCTGGTTTTCTAACCAACACTATTCAGAGTAAGAGACTGATTATGAAGACCTGTTGTCAGCAATATCCAAAGTTAAGTGTCCCAAAGCTGTGAAATGCTTCTCTACTCACTGGAAAAAGAAACCATCAGTGCTTGATGTGCCTCGCTCCAACATAGTAGCTGAGAGAGCTTTAAAGTTGATGGAGGAGGTTCGTTCTACTTGCAAAACAGACAAATATCTACTTGCAAAACAGACAAATATCTTAACAGCAAATTTATTAACACTAATACACAAATCTGAAAAAAAAACTATTAAAAACACTACAAATGCTATATGTACTCATTTTCATGTATTCCTCATGTGTATTGTATGTAAAACTGACATGTTATAATAAAGAGTGTTTGAGAAGCTAGGTGTTTTAATGTGAAATATGAAACTGTCTTAGGTGCGGGAGGTTTTTTCAAGGTCTGGCAAAATCAAAGTCATTTTTGTGAGTTTTAGGTAAAAGTTCATCGTTTAGAACCCCAGGCTAATAAATTTGAGATTTGTCATAACCCTAGTGTGCATGCTACCACTGAGCTATTCTGGCCCCTTGCTAATGTAATAGATGGCTATGACCAAAATAAACAAAATCTTGCAAAATAATGAAACTGATCCCCCCTATCATCTCAGACCCCACCAGATAGGCTAATACTATATTGTAAATACTCCTTGCATCAAAGAACACCATTTTCTAACTAATCTTAATACCTCTAACAAACTAACTTAACTTCGGAAAAATATATTTTTAAGCTTCTTAATGAGTTGGGTGCTTTTTCGAAAATTTACCACCTGACCTTCCGAAGTGTTTTTCTGGTACAAGAAACCCTGTTGACTTTAATTTAGCATTAAATTATCATCTCTTGAAAGCTGAGAGAGATTAACACTGGAGAGTGATGCTAATCATGAAGTGTTAAGAATGGGATGCACACAGGTAACTGTTATTTTGCCACCAAGCAGAGAACGAAAACCACAGCCTAACTGAAATGAAAACTTTTGGCAAGATTGATTTTTAATTAAAATATTCAAGTAGTTAGGAGGAGGCTGTAGCACGGGCCGAAAAGGGTAGTACTCCCGAGGGGAGTGGGAATACTGGTGATAGGGAAAGCTGGAGCTCCTGTTTCACTAGCTACCTAACCATCCCCCTTTGCTGACCTTTTCAGTGTGACAGTAACATGGAGAGTAGACCAGCATACTCTCCCAAACATTTCCTCTAACTATCCTGTGCACTACACCACATGCGCTTTACATATTACACAACGTATCCCACTACGTTACAGGGGTTGACGCCAGCAAGGGCATGCGGCCAGAAAACTTTGCCCCCGCTACCTAGTGGCGGACTTTGGGGGGAGGCTTGACTGGGGTTCCTCCGGCATAGATCACGGGTCCGGGGCGAGATGGGGCTCGAACCTGTGTAGAGGGTACAGGGCATTGCGGTTCCCAGGCTGCCGCTTCCGCTCAATAGAGAGGGGCCCAAACCTGGGAGTAGCGCCCCAGGAGGCTGCCCTATCAGTGGGTGTATAATGGCGGGGCAGTTGCAAATGCCAAGCCGCGCTTGGAGGGTGTCCCTGCAGCTGTCCTGGCAGGGTGCCCCGAGGCCACTACCACAGCCACTGGTAAGCTGGTGGGCTAGGGGTCCCAGATCCATTGCCTGGACCTGGGTCTGTGCAATGGGTCGGCCTTTGGAATGTTTACCCCCCTTTATCTTAACGACTATGAACTACAAAAACAAGCACCAAAGCAAGCCTGAGGACAGCAAATCACCCAGGGGGTTTAGGGTGGGTTCGTGGAATGTGGGAAGTTTGAGAGGAAGAGCAGGGGAAGTTGTTGAGGCACTTAGTAGGAGGTGGGTGGATGTGGCATGTCTGCAGGAAGTCCGGTACAGGGGTGGATCAGCCAGAAAGNTGTCCTGGCAGGGTGCCCCGAGGCCACTACCACAGCCACTAGTAAGCTGGTGGGCTAGGGGTCCCAGATCCATTGCCTGGACCTGGGTCTGTGCAATGGGTCGGCCTTTGGAATGTTTACCCCCCTTTATCTTACCGACTATGAACTACAAAAACAAGCACCAAAGCAAGCCTGAGGACAGCAAATCACCCAGGGGGTTTAGGGTGGGTTCGTGGAATGTGGGAAGTTTGAGAGGAAGAGCAGGGGAAGTTGTTAGGCTTTCAGTAGGATGTGGGTGGATGTGGCATGTTTGCAGGAAGTCCAGTACAGGGGTGGATCAGCCAGAAAGATTGTTGGGAAGGATTGCTACTATAAGTTGTTTTGGCAGGGGGGAACTGACGGATATGGGGGTGTGGGTGTGTTGGTTGCAGAGAAATGGGTGGAATATGTCATGAATGTTATGAGAGTAAGTGATAGGATATTACTAGTGAAAATTTTGGTCGGGCAGAATTTGATTTCAGTTATATCGGCATATGCTCCACAGGTAGGATTGGATGACGCAGAGAAGGATAGATTTTGGGATGATTTAATACGTGTAGTGAGTGGTATGGGTGATGATGAGGTAGTGGTTCTGGGAGGGGATTTAAATGGTCATGTGGGTGAAGCAGTTCAAGGTTATGAAGGAGTCCACAGAGGATGTGTGTATGGTGTGAGGAATGCGGAAGGGGAAAGAATACTCGAGTTTGGGGAGGCTATGGACATGATTGTGTGCAACACACATTTTAGGAAAAGAATCAGCCGGTTGATTACCTACGAGTCCGGGGGAAATAGTAGTCAGATAGATTATTTTCTGGTCAGGAGGGTTGATAGGAGATTAGTGAGGGATGTTAAAGTTATAGGAAGCGAGAAGTGTGTGCAGCAGCACAAACTGTTGATTTGTGACAAGGTGCTTAAGGAACGAGTGATGAGAAGGAGGACATATGTGCCTAGGAGGAAAATATGGAAGCTGGGAAACCAATCAGTAAGGGATGCCTTTTATAGTGAGATGAGGAGAGTGGTGGCTGAACAGGAAGTCGTAGATAGAGGCGTTAATGAACAGTATAGAGCCCTTAAGAACAACCTCTTGAGAGTTACCGATGCAATATGTGGTTGGACAAGAGGCCCACCAAGACATAAAGTAACTTGGTGGTGGGATGAGGGTGTAGAAGCTGCAGTTAAGGAGAAAAGAAGGCTTTTCCGGGATTGGAAGAATGGTGGTAACAGGGAGAAGTACTTGGCTGCCAAGTGCAGGGCTAGAAGAGAAGTATACAGGGCGAAGTCTGAGTCACAGAGACTTTTACTTGATAATCTAAATCATGGAGAAAGGAAAAATATGATTTTTAGGGTGGCAAATCAGGTGAAGAGGGATAATCGGGACATTATAGGTGAGCAGTGTGTGAAGAATGATGATGGAAGGGTAGTGGTGAACAGTGAGGATATTAAAGATGCATGGAGAGAGCATTATAGCCAATTGTTGAATGAGGAGTTTGATTGGGATAGAGAAGGTTTGGAGCCCGCTGATCCAGTGTTTGGCCCTTGGCCTTTGATTGACGCTGCTACTGTGAGTGAGGCAATAGGCAGGATGCGGATGGGGAAGGCGGCAGGTGTGTCTGGGTTGACTGCCGAAATGTTGAAGGCCTCAGGAGATACTGGGGTGAGGTTAGTCACTGACCTGATAAATAGGATTATATATCAGTGTGTTGTCCCAGATGATTGGCTGAGGAGTGTAATTGTAAATGTGTACAAAGGAAAGGGTGATGCCGTGGAAAGGGGAAATTACAGAGGTATAAAGCTCTTAGATCAGATAATGAAAGTGAAATACTGGAGTTAGGGGTTGGAGCCACCAACCACATGGCGAGCGGAGCAGAAGACACCAGCTCCCCCAACCCCCCCCAGATCACCGGGAGATTACCGCCAGCGCAGCACAGCTGGGAGCAGGAACGACCTACCTGTTCAACTTCCCGGCACCCCTCTTGTGCTCAGGTGAGGGCCCGGAAAGGTAGCAGTCGCCAGCACCTTGTCTCCGGCCGGAGCACAGCTCTGCAGGTAAGGGGTGGAGTTTACAACTTCACACAGCGCCGCGGTACTGACAATTGTCGTACTGGGTACAGGGCAGAATTGGCCATTGTCCATTCCCCAGCTGTCTTCCCGCCACAGGGCCGCAACACGGACGCGTGTCGGTCAGTCTCCTGTAGGCGTTCCCCCAAGAGCAGCCCAAGAGCGGCACCGCGGTACCGGCCACGAGCCGTACTGGGCATGAGGCAGGATCGGCCATAGTCCGTCCCTCAGCTGCTAGTGACCAAAGCTCGTTGACACAGGCCATAGCCGTCCCAGAGCTCACCTCCTCTCACCTCCTCGGCGTTAGCCACGAGCCACGCCAAGCCTAACACAGTGCAGGCCACAAGCCGCCAAGGAAATAGGCCCAACACAGTGCAGGCCACAAGCCGCCAGGAAAGTAGACCCAACGCAGTGCAGGCCACAAGCCGCCAGGAAACCAGGTCTAACACAGTGCAGGCCACAAGCCGCCAAGGAAGTAGACCCGACACAGTGCAGGCCACAAGCCGCCAGGAAACCAGGTCTACCACAGTGCAGGCCACAAGCCGCCAGGAAAGTAGACCCAACACAGTGCAGGCCACAAGCCGCCAGGAAACCATCTCTTCCTGTGCCCTCTCGGCGTCAGCCACGAGCCACGCCAGACCCAACACCGTGCAGGCCACAAGCCGCCAGGAAATCAGGTCTAACACAGTACAGGCCACAAGCCGCCAGGAAATCAGGTCTAACACAGTGCAGGCCACAAGCCACCAGGAAACTAACTCTCCCTGTGCCCTCTTGGCGTTGGCCACGAGTCACGCCAGGCCAAATACAGTGCAGGCCACAAGCCACCAGGAAACCAGACCTAGTGCAGTGCAGGCCACAAGCCGCCAGGCAGCTATCCCTACGGTCATGCAGGCGTTGGCCACGAGTCACGCTTGGCCCAGTACAGAGCAGGCCACAAGCCGCCAGGAAACTACCCTCCCTGTAACCCATCAGGCGTTGGCCACGAGTCACGTCAGATCGGGAGCAGAGCTGGCCATAGTCCGCTCCTCTCCTACAGGAGCACCAGCAGTCGGAGAAGACCCTACACCCGAGACGTGGCAGAGTCTCACCCAGGACCTTGGTTCCCTACAGCTCCACCAGGGTGACCAGCTGCCGGACCAGAGCCCCCGCAGACCTCGCAGCCGATGACGGGCCCCATCCACCACTCCCCCGGGCCGAGCTTCCCGTGAGGCGTCCCTGACGGCGCCGCCGCCCTCAAGCCGTTGCCGCAGCCCAGCCGCCCCGGGTTCCAGTCCCCTGGGTCCCCTGCTGCCCCAGGAGTTGCCCCGAACACCAGGGCGCGACCTACCGGTGGGCGAGGTCTCCCAGCGACACTCCCAGATCCGACGTCAGGCCCGGCTCCTAGCCCTCTTCGGGCCGAGCCCTTAGCCCCACAGCCACGTGTGGGACCCTGCCCAGGAGCACGCCACTCCGCCCCTGTTTTCCTCCTGACGGAGGAATCGCCCTGGGCCCATCAGTGTCACCCAAGTGAGTGGACTATCTATATATATGTGTGTGTACCCTTAAGCTCAGTTCTAGTGTGCATCTACAGGTATCTTACGAGTGATTCCCTACAGTGTATCCTCAAGTGAAGTGACCAGGAACCCCGAATAAGAATGGACGTGCCGATAGATAGAACGTGGCCGGACCTATATTGAAAGGTATAGTCCTGCCGCCCGAGACAGCCTCAGTGATAACCTAGACATGCCCCTTTTGTGTCTTTGTGTCTTGCGCTGGTGTTTACGTTCCCCCTCCCATGTGTTCAGTTAAACTTGCATCAGCCCCTTGTCTCAGCCGCGTGGCTAACCTGGGCATACCAAATACCACAGTCTCCCCTGTTAAATACCTTTACGGGCAACCCTACCTGTGATAGACTTCCGGCCGCCAGTTACCTGAAGTACAGGTGTAACGTAAGATATACATGTATACAGTGCCGTCCAGTGCTATACGGGTTTTAGAGATTGTGTCAAAACCATTCCTCTGTCCGAAGATATAAATGTGTTGTATGTAACACGAGTGTCGGGTGAATAGTATCATACTTGAACAAGAAGGTAAAGTGACATAGCAATTGTGTACAGTGTTCACTTGCCCCCCGGCAAATCCTTTGTAATATCTGTGATGTATTATTGTTCTGTGTCTTATGTCTAGAATACATGTGTGATATCCACTGCCTTGTTTTTGTGTCCAGTCCTGCTCTTAGGAGTTACCTCCCGGTCTAGAATAGGGACCCGCTTTAGACTGCATATTTGAGGGCGAGAAACCGTCCCACAAATATGTAGCATAACAGAAAGTAATGGAGAGAGTTCTGGAAGGTATGATTAGAGAAAGAGTGAATATCGATGAGATGCAGTTTGGGTTTATGCCAGGCAGGGGGACCACTGATACCATATTCATTGTTTGTCAGCTTCAGGAAAAATATATTGGAAAGAAAAGGGAATTTTTTTTAATTTTTTTTTATGTGACCAACTCTGGGCATAGGCATTACAGCCCGTTATCAAGGCCCAGTAGTCCTCCTACATCCATACACCTCCACATGTCACCACTTCGGCACTAACACCCACCGTCCGTACTGAATACGTGCTAGGGCTGTCTCATACAGGACTGGTGTATTGGTATTAGTGGGGGTACTTTTACGACATGTCGGCGGGTCGTCTTGTAGATCAGTAAAGTCTGCTTTTCAAGAAATTCAAATCCTTAAACTGTTCCCTGCCCCAGTGGGGATTCGAACCTGGGTCCATTGTATTTTGTTTTTGTTGATTTGGAAAAGGCCTTTGACAGTGTCCCTAGAGAGGTGGTGAAGTGGGCAATGAGAAAGCTAGGGTTGGAAGAGTGGCTGGTTAGGGTGGTTATGGCCATGTACAAGGGTGCTCGCACCCAGGTAAGAGTGAATGGAGCTTTGAGTGATGAGTTTTCCGTGGATGTTGGTGTGCATCAGGGGTCAGTTTTGAGTCCCTTGTTGTTTATCATGGTGCTTGAAGCCCTCTCGCGTGACTTTAGAGATGGACTCCCATGGGAGATGTTGTATGCTGATGATTTGGTGTTGACTGTGGAGAATGAAAAGAAGGCGGAGGAAAGATTTAAGAAGTGGAGAGATGGTATGGGGTACAAGGGCTTAAGGGTAAATGCAGACAAAACAAAAGGGATGATATCTAGGGTTGGTGGAAGACAATCAGAGGAGAGGGAGAGTGGCCATGTGCAGTTTGCCACAAGGGTGTGGGAAGTAATTCCATCTTGTGTAGTGTCTGTGATAAGTGGGTGCACAAGAGATGTAGTGGTATTAGAGGTAGACTGCGAGATGACGCTGATTTCATGTGTGCGGTGTGTCGGGGAGAGCAGGTGGAGACTGTTAGGCGTGAGAGGGTTGAACTTGCAGGTGAGTCTCTTGAGTGTGTGGAGGAGTTTCGTTATTTGGGAGACATGTTATGTGCCGGAGGTGGGGCTGGAGTTAGCTCGGTTGCTAGGGTGAGAAGTGGTTGGAAGAAGTTCAGGGAGCTGTTGCCTCTCCTGACATTGAGAGGACTCTCCTTACGTGCTAAGGGGTCTTTGTATGCAGCATGTGTTAGGAGTGTGATGCTGTTTGGTAGTGAGACCTGGGCAGTAAAGGAAGAGGATATTCGCAGGTTTAAACGTACAGAAATGACAATGATTAGGTGGATGTGCAGTGCGTCCCTGCGTGCAAGGCCTGGGGGGGCTGGGTTTACGATGGAAGAGTTGAGAGGTAGGATGGGACTGGAGTGTATTGGTGTTGTGATGAGGAGAGGTAGGCTGAGGTGGTTTGGACATGTGGAGAGGATGGGGGATGATAATTGGGTACAGAGGGTGAGAGGTGTTAATATTGGGGGAGGGGT